>WBMZ01009007.1:0-82808 GCA_013400975.1 Atrichornis clamosus
CCCGCCCGCCCCGGCCCCGCGGCAACTTCGAACGGGATGTCCCGGCCCCCAAAAGCGTTTTTCCTCCCTTTTCCCCCGCTGGAATAGCAGCGGCCGGAGTTTTCCTTCTGTTCCCCCTCCCATCTCCCCGCTGTCCGCGATCCCGGGGGGAGGGAAGGCGGCGGAGCATCGGTGTCCCCTCTGCTGAGCGGGGACGGGGGGAACGGCACGGAGCTGTGACAGGAGAGCGTGTCCTGATATCCTGGATATCAGGAAAGGTTTCTTCACCCCAAGGGTGGTCGGGCACGGAACAGGCTCCCCAGGGAACGGTCACAGCCCCAAGCCTGCCAAGGTTTAAGGAACAGGGTGGGGTTTTGGGGGTGTCCTGTGCACAGCCAGGAGTTGGACTCGGTCCTTGTGGGTCCCTTCCAGCTTAGGGTATTCTATGATTGTATGAGATGGGGCTTGCACAGGCATGGAAAATGCATGGATTTGGCAAAAAAATAAAGCACATGCGAAGAGTAAAAGTGCAAGGAGGGAGGAGTGGAAAGGGAAGGTGCATCCCCTCCCAGGATAGCTGGGGTGGCAAAACCCACCTCTGGCAGGGAAGTGAAGGGGTGGGAAGGGATGGGGAGCTGCTGGTCCCGCTCTGCACACCTGGCTGGTCCCAATCCAGCCCCAGCACTGCTCTGCCTCTCCCTGCCACTCAGTGCCCACTCCTCACAGCAATGACAACCGATGCACCACACTGGGAAAGCCCAGCTTTGGATGGTTTCTCTTGTTCTGGCCTTGTACGGCAGCAATATGATAACGGTGCTGAGGGTTGGAATTCCAACTTCTTTAAGGTCCTTTCCTACTCAAGCCTTCCTATGATTCTACAGAAAAAAACCAAAAGCTGTGTCTGCCGCACACCAGCTCCTTTCCTGCATCCCCATCCCTGAGGCCCCAGCAGAAGAGGACAGACACCACCCTCCAGGACAGGGTGGCCCACAATGGTGCAGACCCCTCCACAAAACCAAAATCAGGTTAAATGGAGACCAGAGAAGGAAGAACAACAAAATCCAGCCCTTTCCTTAACTAAAATGCCTCAAAGACACTTGCTGGTACCGACGCTTGCCCTGTCAGTGCCATCACACATCTGAACACCGTTGCTGGCACACCTCCAGGTGACAGCCCCAGCTCCTTTCGTGGTTGAGCTGCGCTGATTTCTCACAGAGCAGTGATTTCACCTATAGATTCATCACCAAAGCATCCCAGCCCTCTCCACTCTCCCTGCACAGCGGCATCCTTAAGGCCTTCATCATCCACAGGGAAAAAAACCTTGCCGTGACTCAAATTCCCTCACCCTGCCTGCCCTGGACTCCAGTTTCCCTGTCCGTGGGGTTGGTCACTCAGCACTCAAGAACCTGGGCAGTCACCAGACATTCAGTCACATACAAGGAGGACAGTGAAGGAGTTTGGGATCACTCATCCTGGCCCTGACTTTGTCTGATGGAAGAACTTGAGCCATTCACTCAGCACAAACCTTTGACCTGATGGAAAGAGTTACTTGGATGGATAATCAGTATCAAGCACATCAAAACCTAAAAGGGCAGGAGGTCAAACCCCCAACATCAAGCAAAGGGGAAGGGTTGCTCCCAGTCCACTCAACCTGTAGCTTGGTAAAGAAGTTTTCTAATGATTCGGTGGAGAAGAGCCGGAGGAAATCCCTCCCTTTACCTCTGAACCTGTTGAGGTTCCCTTCCCCTCCCACCAGCCTCCCGGTGAAACTGGAAAGGCTGGAGCACGAGCCACACACAGGAGGAGATTCTCTGCTGAAAGAGCCTTTCAGCAGGGAGAGGTGAGAGGCAGATTGGCTGCGAGCCCCCGGCCGGGAGCGGGGAGGAGGAGCACAGCCCGTGCTGGCTGCAGCCACGTGGAGCCTGGGGACGGTGCCAGTGGCACTCCTGGGCAAACCCCGCGGGTGAAAACCCTTCCAGTCTTGCCTTTTCGTGAGCAACCAGATGTTCTGGAGGCTGGCAGACAAATTGCACGGCGCTCCACGATCCAGGAGGAGCCTGGAGGCGAAGTCTGGCGGTGCAACACCTGCACAGCCCCGCGGCCGCCTCTGCTGGGCACCCACGGCGTGCACCCTCCACCTCCACTGCTCCTTCCCTCCTGCTTCAAAGCACCCCAACACTCACAGCTGGGCCTTCCCACAGGCTCCCGGCTGCCCCTGGTGTGGGGCAGGGGAGTTATTCCGCAGCTCACAAACGTGGCATGGTGGAGATCCTTTCCTCTCCCTTCCATGTGCTCAGGCCGTGACGCATCCCAAGAATTTGGACATGGACCCGGGATGGTTAAAGCACCAGCAGACCCTGTGTGTTGCAAATACCTTTCCCTTGTGCCTGCCCACGGCAGGGGGTTGGAACAAGATGATTTTTAAGGTCCCTTCCAACCCAAATCATTCTGTAATCCTGTGATTCCCAATAATCCCTTATTATGATACCAAAGCGATCACTCATTCCGCGGTATTTCCCCGGATGCCTGCTCACCCCGGAGAGGCAGCCACATTTACACAAATGCCAGAATCCTGTGTCTTCTCATCCCACACTGGCATTCCTGACCACACAAGCAGCTCGCTGTTTTGGAATGTTTTGTCTTCTCCAGCAGCGAGTGAAAATCCCACCTGGACACCCACCCTGAGTGTCGACATTCCCTGCCTTTCCAGAGGCACACAGCTACAGGACACGGATAACTAAAGCACCAAAAGCACTGCAGACAAGGAAATAAAAGCATCTCAGAGCAGTAAACTCACACCCCACCCATTTTCCATGGGCTCTCACCTCTGGAATGATCCAGATTTCCCAAACCTGGACCCACATCAGATGCAACGCAGCTTTACACCAGTTGAGAACCTGGCCCAGGGAGCTTTTGCTGAGCAGGAAGCGTGAGTTCCCACTTGCTTTCCAGGTGATTTGGGAGCTTGCACAAACCTGTTCGCCCCTCCTCAACAATACCAGGAATAAAGAAATCGCCTTGTGATGGCAAACTGGAAAATTCCAGCACCCGCATGCCAAGTTTAGGGAGCCAGCTCCCGAGTGGGAGGGGGCCGGATCATCGGGTGGTGGGAGCTGCGGGAAGCTTTACACGAGCTGGGGTGGGTGACGCCAACTCCAAATCCCTCCAGCAGCCAGGCAGGGTCACATCTGACCAGCCACAGGGGTACAGCAGTGGCAGGTGGCCAAATTTCTTTAAGGAACAGCAGTTTATGGAAGTGTTTTCATGCCTAAATGCATCTTGAGCCCAGCTGGCTGTTGTTTATAGGATGGAGGACACGTTTGTTGGCTTTCCAGAAAAGGCGGCTTAAGAAATATAGGTAATTTCTTGAAAAAGTCATTTACATGCTGTGAAATCATCACTAGCATTCAGCCAAAAACCCCGAAAAGCCTTTGTTGTGTAGCTTGAAAATATTGGGAGAATCAGAATGGCCCTCGGTGTTATTGACAACCAGTTACACCCTACGGCCAGCTGACGAGAACAGGCTGAAAATGAGACATTAAAATTACCTGAGCTGTTGTATAAATAATTAGGACAGGCAGCTGCTCTCAGGAATGATTTCAAACACTATTTATGAAGAGGACACATACATAAAATACACAGTTTCCCCCCCACAACCTCAGTGCCAGCCTTTACTCTTTGCAAACACACAAACACAGCCTCACCTCTACCACCAACTCAACTTTTGTCAATTGTCCCGTGTCCACAATCCTGATTTATGATCTCACACCTGCCACCCTGGAAACGATGGCTCCCAAATCCAGCTTAAAAAAAATGGAGGATTTAGCCCTAATGAGACATTTTGGATTGAGAGGCTTGAAAAATAAAACTTTCCATTTATCCACAGAGGAAGTTTCACATCTGGCATCCCAGAGCTGAACACTGTCCCAAACTCAGAGCTCTGTGTGGTCTTGAATTTGAACAAAGCTTGGTGCCTTATCCAGGGCAGCTCACATCCATTCCCACCCTGCCCAAGAGCCAGAGAGTGGGAACAACTTCCCCAAAGCCCTAAAACCTTCCTCAAAACACTGTTTTGAGCAAAGGCCATCCCAAATCTGCATTTCTAGGCAACGGTGATGGGCAGCACATCAACACTGACGGGAACGCTGCAAGTGTTCAGGTGATACCAAGTAGAACAGATAATGATGCTCTAATTAGAACCCAGGCTGGCAGGTGGCACGAGGAGTAAATTCAACAGGTACCCCCCAAACAGCAAAAAAAAAAGAAAAAAGTAAAACTCTTTCAGGTGTTAAATTTTTCTCCCAGAAAGACAAACCACAAAATACAGAAATAGAACATCCCACCCCTCCTGTGGCTGAGCACCTGTTTTGGCTTCGCAGGCCATCTTCTTTACAAAGCAGGAGCTGGACAGCCCCAATTCTCCCAAATCCCAGCTGCTCTGGTGGAAGTTCAAATCTGATTTTTTTGCCCTGAGGTGGCACCAGGACAAAGCCCCATCCGTGGAAAGAGCAGCCAGCATGAGGTGGGGCTTGTTTTTTTGCATGTTTCAATGTTTCACAGTCAGAGAGGTCTGTTTAATAGAGGAAATAGCGATATAAAGGGAACAGACTTTCCACTCCTCCTCTTTTTCCAGCCTTGTCGCCTCCTCTTCAGCTCCACGTTAATGAGGCCAAGCCTTGGATGTGTTTGAACCATCCCAATCCATTAAATGCTGAGGGATAAATTGCTCCATGGTCCCTGTTGAGGAGGCTGAACCCAGCTGACCTCCTCTCCCCTTTTCATCTCAGCCCTCTCCATGCCCACTGCCAGCCTGGAGCACTGGGAGGAGCTGCCATTCCCTCCCCACATCCCGGAGTTTTATTCCCCCTCTCCCTGTGATCTGCAGGCGGTGGCTCAGGCTAAACCCAGATAATCTGGTCTGGACTCCAGGAGTTAATCCCTGGGCTACACAAAGTCTTGTGTGAAACCAGGAGGCAGCTCAGGAACAGGGACCTGGGACCTGCCCTCCCATCTCCACGAGGGCCAAGAACTGAGGAAGTTCCTAAACCCTCCCTGACCCCTCAACGATTTCATCGAACACCACAAACTTCATCTTCCAGCTCCTGTTTGTCCATCACAATCAGGGCTGAAGATTAAAGACGATCTCAACCCCAAATCTGTGGACAGGACCCAGCAGGATCTGGCTCCAGGGGTCTAGTTTGGGTGGTTGAACAGAAATATTTTGCCCTGCAGCCCTGGGGTGTTCATTTTCAATGCTAAAAAGTGTTATCAGAGTGAGTAGAAATAAGACAAGGAAGACCAGGGCTCATCTGGAATTAAATCTGGCCAAGGATGTTAAGGACAACAAGAAGGGTTTCTTCAAATACTCAATAACAAAAGAAAAACTAAGGAAAATATTCCTGTCCAAGCACACCCCAAAATCAGCATCATTTATGGATTATTCTACCCAGGTCTAGTAACTGATTAAAGCATCCCAGGACATTTTGGTTGCATCATCCTCTAATTGTCCTCAAAAACCCAAGAAATAAAGCAACTTCATGCATAGAGATTTCCTTTGAGCAAACAATTTTCATCCACATTTTCCCTTCTCTCATATTTCTGTCAATTAACCACGTCACACAATTTCCAGGCAGCTCTTTCCATTTCTAATTTTGCGGCATTAGCCATGGCATTAAAAAAAAAAAAAAAGAAAAAAAAAAGCTCATTCTGTAGATTCCCCTTTGATTTCCCAAGATTACAGGTTCCTTCCACCCAGGGCTTCTGCAGTGACAAACCCTTCATTTTGTCGTCTTCTCCCCCTCTTGTTGGAGCAGTGGTTTAGAAATTATGAGAATCCAGGGATCTGCGTGCACCACCCAGCTATCCAAAAGCAATCCAGACAGCGGGGCACAGTCCTGCTAAGTCTGAGCTGCTTTCTAAACAGAGAGGGGAAAGAAATGCAGTCATTTTTGCAGATGAATCACTCGAGGAATCCAGTCCAGCTACTGAGTGGGCTCTGACATGACTAATTTTTATTTCTCAGTTCCAGTAATTCACCTCCACAGACACAGCACCTTTCCACAAGTGCCCACAGTAACTTCTGCCCTCCTTTCCACACTGAGTTTTCCAGCTGGTGGAGCTCCGGGAAGAGCCAGAACAAGGTACCAGGTCAGTAACGTTTTTAACTGGGGTCACTGTGCTCATCCACCCGTATTTAGCCCCAGAACAGCATCCCAGGTCACCCAGCCACTGGCTCACCCTCCAGGCTCTCAGCTTCTTATTTCAGCTGGAATTCCAGGATGCAGCGCCCACACATCCATCATTTCAGCTGGAATTCCAGGATTCAGCACCCACACATCCACTGAGGTTGTTACCAGGTTCTGTTGAACCCACAGACAGGTTGGTCACCTCTTGCTGATTTATTTTTTAAAATATAGACCTTGTTTTAGTCCACAGTTCATTCCAGACCAGAACAGCATCCTACAGCCTCATCTTTATATTTTTTATTCTAATTTATTTTTACATTCCTCGGACACCTCTGAGAAGTCCAAGGAGGTTTGGCCACGTGTGTTGTCAAGGCCAGCCGTGCAAATTAACCACCAGCATCCCACATCCTTCTGAGTTTCTGATCTAGTAAAAAATCCAGCCCTAATCGTTCTTTCCCTGAGGCACTGGGAGATGACAGGGGACAGACAAACACCCTTGGTTTGCTTTTTTGCCTGCAGCCACACAGGGTTGGAGACCTCTGGGAGCATTTTTTGCTCACTCTGTTTGCTCTAACTTCCTTTTTGGGGGGTTAAAAGGCACCAGGCAATGTCACGGGGCAATCACAGCCACAGCTTTGTCCCTCCTTGGGCTGTAACCAGCCCTGGGAAGCAGCACTGGCCTCGTCAGGGGGTCCTGCAGCTCCATACAGAGAAACCCCCAGACATCTGATGCCTACAGACAGCTCCTAAACATGAAGAAATAGAGATCAGCATCATTAACAAGTTGACACAGGGATTCTTGTGGTCCTGATCAGGACCAGATGTGTGGTTTTTTTATTGCTGGTGATCACAGCAATAGGAATTTGGCAGTGGGTCTCCCACAGGAAGGCTGGGAGAGAGGCTGGGAGACTCAGCTGGGTCCTGCCCCTTCCCCAGGACCCAAACTGGTGGGAAGTTCTCTCCCAGTGCCTTTAAAGATCAAAAGAAATGCCCTTCTGCTGAGTCCTGAATGGCTCTCACCTGGTTCAGTCCCACCTCTGAACACCACAGAACAACCTCAAAATGCTCTTAGAGATTTATTCTCCTTTCAAGTCTACCCAGATTCATACAGAAAAATCAAAGGGGCTCCATCAGACCTGCCCCAAATCCTCTGCTAAACTCCAGACTCTCCTTGGCAGCTCCCCTTCCCCAGGGGCAGAGTCCCTGTGGGCCAGCAGAGCCCTTGACAGCTCGTTCCACCTCCCAGCCACGAAGTTCCACATTTCTGGGTGCCTTCACCCCCTTCCCTACCCCAGGGCCTGTTCTTTACCTGTCACACAGCTTGTTTTCCTCTGGCAAGGCTTCCCCATGGCTTTGTATTCATAAATCACGAGGCCAGAGGGGTTCATGTTTCACAGAGGCCATGGGGCTTCGATGAATTAAGTTTTGTTTGAACTAGAGTATCTTTTTTAGTAAACCAAACAAACTTCTTGACCTGACTTGTACTGCAGCAAGACGAGCCCAGAAAGAGCTCCTGGCTGCAGCAGGAAGGTATTTAGCTAAAGAAGTCAAGTCAAACAGCTTCCCTGTGGCACTGCTGAGAGAATGGAAGGTCTGAGGAGACACCCTCAGCTCAGACGTTCAGCTGGGCCCAAATCTGATCTGTGTGAGGGCCCTTTGTACAATTCTGGCAGCCCTGAAATCGCCACCAGTGCCTTCTTGCAGTTTAGGATGCTTTTCTTGGTATCATATTTGGTCCCACTGAGCACTTTTCCTCCCTTTTGGCCCCTGGCTTCAGCAGCAGAATGACATGGATTATTTTTATTAAATTTTATCCAGCTAAGATGCTCAGCTGTTTTAATTTTGCATGGTTCCATCAAAGGCAAGGAGGCTCCACACATTTCTGCTCACAGCACCTCTGTCCCACCCCCTTCCTTTAAACCAAAAAGTCACCTCCTTAATCACCAAACATGACTGATTTAACTTCCGGGGTGATATTAAATCCTACTGCAATCTACAGTCTTGCCCAAGACCCACAGAAAACTCGATCCCTTTCCAGAAATGGATTTCCATTGGGACAATTCATTCCCTCCTCATGCAGAGCTCTCACAGGACTCCAACAATTATTGGTCAATTCTATGGCCAGTGCATAAGTGAGGCTCAACTCATGCAATGCCAAGCTTAAAATCAGAAATTCTGGCATTATTTGCCCCAGTTCTGTGCTCAGCTATTCACTTGAAGGGTGTTGGAGCAGATATTCCACTTTTTAAGGAGCTGTGTATTTAAAAAGACAGACGAGGCTTCAGCTGAAGGATTCCATTGACAAAGGTCACCAGCAAACATGACTAATCCATTATGCTGTTAAACAACTCAACATGCAGGGGTTAATCAATGCTAGCCCAAGGTCTAATCCCTCTTTCTGCTAAATAACTCACTGAAAACAAACTCTGCCTACTAATGTTCTGGAAAGGAAGATAAATGCACGCAAGGCTTGAGAAGGTTCGGCTTTCAGAGCTCTCAGTTACTCCAAAGCCTGACTACTGTCAGTCTGGCCAGATGTTATTCCCATCCTCACAAGGATATGGATCAGGGGAAGGTTGGGCTGGCATTCTGCCAGCCTGAAAAAAAGCCAGAGCACTGCATCCCTCCCCAACCTGGGTCAGCAGGGCTGTCCTGCACAGACAACGCCAGTCCCTGTTCCCAGGGGGTCCCTGTGCATATTCCAGACCCCTATTTATAGCTGTGATTTGTGCTTTTACAAGATGGTAATTTCATGCTGCTCATAAATCTCTCCCTGAAAACTGGTATTTGTAGGTCAGCAAGGAGAGGAAGCCAGCGACCAAAATTGCTGAACTCGTGCAGAAACCCTGCAACTCAGCCACAGACACTGAAATGCAATTAGGAGGAACCAAAGAGCCTTGTGCTGCCTCTCCTGTTGGAAGGGGACACGGCTGACCCGTGAGGATCCACATGGAGGAGGCTGTGGGGGATTTGGGAAGGGGGTGACAGGGTTTGCTCACCCGCTGGCAGAGCTCGGGCACCACCAGGGCAGCCAGCTGTGGGCTGGCAAGTCGCAGCACTGCCGTCGCGTCGTGGAAGCAGCCCTTCCCTCTGATTTTTCCCTGCGTTACTCACACCTCTGGGATGGCATTTTTCCCCTCAAAAGGGAGCAGAGACTCAGCAGAAGCTTTCCTTTGACATTTAAACCCTTTGGGAGGAGACTAATGCTAGTTTAGACTCGACAGTGCTGGAAAGCCCACAAATACAAAAGCTAATTTGTCTTTAAGATCCTTCTGCGTCCCACAGATTTTGGGGCAGCTTTGCAGAAGTCCAGCCCCTTGGAATAAAAGGCCCCACACAGTGACTGCAGGTGATTCCAGCTTTTAACAGGCAGGTACTGCAAGGTGGGATTGATTCTCTGGATGCAGAGACTCAGATGTCACATTTCCTTTATTTCCTGACAGTGTTTCCAACACTAATAACTCGGGAAAGCCTTAGGGCTGTGCCCATCCTTGCATTTTTTACACCCAACGGCTGCATCACTGGAATAAAATGGCTTTTACTCCAAATGCTTCCCTGTCACACATAAACAGGCTCTTTATACTTCGAAATTATGCTCAGTTCCTGAGGAAAAATCATTAAACCAAACCATTTTCTCAGTTGCGACTGCAAGGGCCCCTGGAATAACTTCACTTCCAAATAACTTCACTTTTCATCACGACAGTTTCTGCTGCCTCTCACCAGCAATAAGTGACTTGCAGGAGGGTTTGCTGCTTGATTAAGCACCCCAAACGCTCACTGCTTTTCCAATCTGAATATTTTTATCCACCACTGGAGATTCCAAGGTCCACAGAGTGGCTCCACAGGGAGCTTGCAGGCTGCTTCTTTCCCTCTGAGCCCTCCAGGACCACCTAAACCAGATACACACCAGAGCCATCCTATGAAAAAATGTGATTACAAAGCAGAATGAGTCAAACGCAAACTCCCAAAACCTCAAAAAACAGCTTAAAAAAGTCAAGTCTCCTCTTAAAGACCTCATCTCTGCTTAGTCACACCCAAGCGTACCCACAGAATTCCCCCCAGCCCCAGCAATCTTGTTGTCTCCGAAATTCTTTTGACTTCACTGAGGTTTTTTTCTGCTTGCCGGAAGGCCCAGGTGCTGGAGCTGGGATCCGAATAAGGCCGGTCGTTCACGGGAAGCCAGAGCTGCATTCCTGCACGCTGGCAGCCCCATCCTTCCCTGCGCGTTCCGGGGTTTAGCAGCAGGCGACGTGTTCCCCGTTCCCAGCGCGGGGGGACCTCAGCTGGGTGGGCCCCGCCGGGGATGGTGGAGGGGGGAGCTGGGATCGCACCCAGCAGCTCCGGATGGAGCAGGAGGCAGCCAATGTGGAAAGCAGATGTGTGAGGGGAGGAAATCGGGTTTGCAGGAGACAGGGCAAGCAGGCGCGGATCCTGCGGGAACAGCACCTGTCCCGCTGAACCCGGCTGTGCTCTCCCAATAAAAAAACCTCTGGAGCAGAGGCAGGCACTCCAAAGCAACCAGCCCTCTCCCACATCCTCTGCTAATTTGTCTTCACTCAGCAGGAAGCAGTCTAGCCTGGGAGATACCAGGAGACAGCAGCAGGGACCCGGCTGAGAACTTCCAGCAGCCAGATGAGCAAAATTCCTGCCTGGATTGGGAGCTGGCCATGAAAGCCAGAGGAAAGAGCCTTTTCACTGAGTCACTGGCATGGGGAAGAAACCTAAAATATTTCCCAGCTCTTCTAGTGACTCTCAGTGAATCAGTCAGTGAAGCTGAACAGCAGTTCCTGCGCTGGCTGCAAAACTTCTGCTGAGAAAAGCACTGAATTTGGGTATTTTGAGATGCAGAGCTGTCTACCTGATTCAGAGCACAGATTTACACCTGGCCTCCTCCTCCCCAGCTAGGCAAGATAAATGAGAATTTTCCACAAGGTTTAGTCCCAGAGAAGCAGAGCTTGCCAACCCCAAAGGAAGCAAAAATGTCAAAATCATTCTCAGACAGCTCTGCAAAAATATCCTGTAAATCTTCCACCTGTGGCTTTTTACTTGATCTGCTCCAAGGCAGGATGAAGGGAAAAACTCAGAAGTAGTTATTCTTTTTTTTCAGGTATGAAAAACTGTGCTTTAATTCAGTGCTAAATCTGGAGTACGGGACTGCTGGTCGTGGGTGTTGAGCTGAAATTGCTCAGTCACATCACACAAAGTTTAGGGGTTTTGACATATTTGGTAGTAGCTGAGCTGTGCCTTAGTGTGAGGAACCTCACAGATGTGGTGGTCCAACCCTTTTTCCCAATATTCTGGCCTCTTCAGCACCGGCATTTTTGCATCCCCAAATGAATAACTCAAAACCTCTCAATATCTGTATTCCTCAAGTCTGTAGTTTAGGCATGGATTGAGCAAATTCCTCACACAGGTTGGAAACACATTTACCAAAATATCAGCCTATGATCCACTGTAAAATCATCATCCCCCACAAATCCCCTCAGTGGAAATAAAGCCAGGCAGGCCCAGTTGCTGCTCTGCACTCTCCTTGCTACAGCCCAGTTTCCAACACTCACTGGAGGAGGTGCCAGGCTCCCAGGGGACCCTTCTGGGATCCCAAAACAACTCCCCAATCCCCTCAGTTTGCTCACTTCTTCCTGTGATTCATTTCACCACACACATCACCCCCACAGGACGTGAGGGAAATGTGGCTGTGGCTGTTTTATCTACTGCCAGCTGCAGCATCTGATAAGCCATATCCGTGTCTTCCTTATCATTTTCATCTCCTGAAGTCCCACGAAGGCAGCAGGAATAATATCGGGCAATAAAGTGTGGCCTTCAGAGTCACTGAGCAGCTCAGCTCACTTCAGATGTTCAGCTTTAACAGCAGGATTGAGACCAAGGTTGGCTGTTAAAAATGTCATTTCAGTGTAACTCAAGTTGCTTCACCTGCAGACCCTCCCAAAGCGTGAGGCAATTCATGCACAAAACTAAACTCTGCCCGGAATTATGCAAACAGCAGAGCAGAATCAGCACTTTCCACACCAGCAGCAGCACCAAGAATCAAACTACATCCAGAATCGAGCACAATAATCAAGAGCCAGTCTGGGGTGAAGTCTGAGCCTTTTGCACAAAGCCCTGGGGGCAGATTATTTCCAGAATTTATCCCGGTAGCTCTGGAAAAGTGGTGTGCAAAGAGAGCATTGGCACTAAGAGAAACTCCTGAAGAAAAGAGGGATGAACCCAGCATCCTACCGACATTGCCTCCAGGAATGCTACATGGACGTGGGAGCTCTCCTTGTCCATGGAGCACATCAGAAGCCCAGGAGAGCCCCTCTCACTGATTTCCCACCTCTCTCCCCAGGTGCAAACAGCCCTTGAGCCATCACAATCCTCTCCTCGTGGCCCTGCTCCCGGCCAGGAGCTCTCCCCTGTCCTCCCAAGGCTCCAGCCATCCCACATCACTGCCAGTCCCGTTCCTCCTGCCCAGGAGAGGTCACCCAGCACAGGCAGCCTCTTCTGAGCCTCGTGTGCTGAAGCCAAGTGCCAATTAACTGCCCGGGGTGGCTCCCCCCTGGCTGGCTCTGCCAGGACGTGCAGTTAATGGTATTAATTCCAACAGCAGCTCTGTTCTTCCCTGGATTCTGTGCTGGCACCGACAGCCCCGGGCAGGAGGAAAGGAGCTGCTCCCTGCAGCATCACTCCCACCCCTGGGAGAGCTCAGGAGAGCATCTGCGGCCTTTGTTGGACACAGCAGAGGCTGCAGACTCCAGCTTTGGATAATCCTGGGAGCATCCCTCCTCAGGGGCTGTCAAACAGCCCTTCCTGGCCTCTCTCCGGTTGGTTCTTCCCAAAAGGAAGAGGCACTGCTCCACTGTCCTCCCCCTTTGCCAGGTCCAGCTGTCACTGAACAGCTTTAGGGGGCCTTGGAGGGAACTATTCCCAAGCTCCTGAACACATCAGTGGTACAACAGCAATCCAACTCTTGCTGCCACAGAACTTGGAATAAATCAAACTTGTCACCGTGTCTTGGTTTTGCCTCGTGGCACTGCCAACTTCCCTTCCCACCTCACTGCATTTTGCATGAACTGGAATTAATCTGGAAAAATCCTCACATTCAGAGGTGAGAGACAGGACTTCTGCTACCCTTCAGGGAAAGGTGGAAAAACGAGGCAAGTGCCATAAAAAATGGAGTTTTTTTCTCCAGAGCTTGTTAAAATCCAGCATGAAAATTTGGAAATGCAAGTTGCATTGCTTCTGGAGAACAGGCAGCATCGGTGTGGATGAGCAATGTAAATATTTCTTTTTTTTACATCCATGGAAGGGTCAAACATGAGCATTCTCGGGATATTCAGCAAGGCTTAATTAAATCTCTTGCAAGGAAAAGAACCACACATCATATCAGCCTCCCCAGAATTACCTCTGGCTTTACCACCCTCATCACTGATTCTTCCAGAGGTTTGACAACACTGCAGCCACAGCTGCCAACACTCCACATCAGAATGAGAAGAACCTGGGCCAGGCTCAATCCCACCCTGTGGAATACAGGCCATCATCTTCCCTGACTTCCAAAATGATCCAACCTATTTGCATTTCTCATCCACACCACTGTTTTTCTTTTTTTTTTTTTTTTTGACGCAAGAAGAGAAAGAAAAGGAATTTTTTTCCTTGCCAAGCACATACTGCAGCTCAAAGACACCATAATGGATCTAGCAGCCCTTCAAGATATCCTATGGAAAAAGCTACAGCCCTCCAGGCTGTTGGACAAACCTTTCTTTTTCCCCTTGTTAGACCCAGGATGGACACAGGGAACAGCTGGGATGTTGGTTTTTTTTAACAAGAGCAATCAATTTAATAAAATGGGAAATTTATGAGCTGGTCAGCCTTAGGAAGCATTAAGTTCCAGCACCCTTTGGGATGCAGAGGGACCTCAGTAATGGAAAATCAGCTGTCTCCCTGCAGGACCTATAGGCTGCAAGGAAGAAACCTGCAAACCCTTAGGGCAGCCCAGGGATTGATGCTCCACGAGTGGCAGCCCCAGACAGAAGTGAGATCCCAGTTGTGACCTGGAAAAGCCAACTCCCAGCCTTCCCACAACAAGACACCGCTGGCTTTTGCATTCCTTCTGGGCTTTTGTGCCCTCCACTGCCCCCAGCAACACCAGCCTGGAGTTCTGGGAGCCAGAGCTGCAGCTCCCAGCCCAGTTCCAGCTCGGAGCTTGTAAACCCTGCACCTACAACAGGAAAAGCTGCCGTGCTTGGGATGCAGCACAGCTTTCCAAGGCCGTGGGAATGGGGGTGAGCAGGGCAGTGCTCCCTGAGCAGTGCCAGTGGAGAAGAGCCCTCCCTTCCCAGCACAGCTCTCTTCCCCCCCACACACAAAAAAATGGTCCCACAAATCTTGCAGGAATAAATCACACGGTCAGTTTGCAAAAACCTAATACCTGGCATTAGCAAGGAGCTGCCAAGACACTTATTTTGAGTCAGAAAACAGTCTTCTCAGAAATCCCAGCGTAGTAAATTAATCCCAGGAGGTAACAGACGGAGCTTTTGCTACTGCAAATAGACCTTTTCATTATTCTGGAGCATTTTGAGGCCAAAAGACTGTCCCAGCATGTTGGAAAGTGTAAGTCAGTGTCTCACTTCTCTGCAGAACAGGAACATTAAACAAGCAGAGCAGGACAGATGGATTAATTCTTCCATTTAGCTGGCAGGGGCTGAGGAGTGGCTGCTGGTGCTGCTTTCACTTGTCCCTGGCTGGGGAGGGACGACACACATCCCAAAATCCCCCCAAACACGTGGTGGAAAGAGCTGACACTGGGGGAAGAGGGGGTCCAGGATGTGATTGTCTCTCTCTTGGCTAAACTCTACAAGGTGACACTTTTGAAAGCTGGGATGGGAATTAGAAATGGTTTTTCAAACCCCTACTTATACCTTTTCCCTTTATTTTCTAAGCTGGGAGGTCCATGGGCCTCCTGCCTTGCAGGAGGGTGATGGCACAGGGTTTGTCCTGGCACAGGGAGCTTTAAGGAAGAAAATGCTCCTTTTGCCTTCATTCCCAGGCAGGGAGCCCTCCCAGCTGCTGCAGCATCCTCAGTATGAGGAGCTGGTCCCAGCATTTCCCAAACACCCTCAGACAGAGGAAAACACTTTCCAGAGGAATTCTCTGAGATTACTCCCCACTTTCAACTCTTCCCAAAGACCAGCATCTCAAAGGTGCTTCCCAAAAGCATCAGGCATGAAAAAAACCCTGATATCCTTCAGCAGGAGCCAGAGGAATCTGTTACCTGGTGTCTGCATGTCTGTCTGTCTGTCCATGCATCCTCCAGCTCAACCCAGCCTGATCCAGCACCTCTCCAGAAAGAAAATAGGAAAAATATTCCTGATGGGTTCCTAATAAAGCTTCCCCATCACACAGAACTGGGCTCAGCTGGTGCCTCAGCTGAAGGGAAATAATGTGACATTTCATCCACCTGTTGCATTTCTTTTCCTAAGCTTGGCTATTTCCAGGTGTTTCCTGTAAATCTCTCCCTCCTGACAAAGGCAGAAACCCCCTGGGCTGCCCTTCCAGAGCCCTGACCTCTGCCAGCAAGGATACCACACCATGGGATTTGTCCTGGAGCAGGGAAGCAGCTGCTCTGCTGCAGTTCCCGTGCTGGGAAACCCAAAGGGCTGCTCCCAGCAAGGCCCTGCAGTGCTGGGAGGGACAGGGAAGGTGTCAGGCACCGCTTTCCCGGCCAATTTCCACATCAGGGATGTGCCTTCCACAGCCGTGAATTCCCACCGGGCTGGCAACCAGTGCAGGGCTGCGCTTCATTTCCAGCCCACTGATGGCAGCTTCTCCTCTCTAACATCACATCCATAATTCATCCCAGAGTGACATTTCAGGGAACATCAGCTCCGGAGCTGCTGCCCTGTCACAGCTTTGCAGGTTCAAGAAGTGCCTGTTCCTTGGTGTTCCTCTTCCATGATCCAGCACTCGGCCATTTCACTCTGCATCATTAAACCCCTTTCCCACTGCAGTCCGGAGATGGCTGCACATCCCAGTGCCGAGAAAATCCCTTTGTGCAGTCAGCTCGTGGTCCTTGTAAAGCCCTGGATGTTTGGGGGGAAAAGCACCCCCATAAATCAACCTTCAGGCAGAGGTCACAAAAGCAGGCCCCAGGTTAATGGCTGAAATTACACACACTCTCTAATGAACCAGCAAATTGCAGACTGGGCAATTTGCTCTTTACAACTGTGGGATGTCCCTTGGCATCGGGATCACAACAGGAACCAGGGACAGGGTAAGCGAGGGAGGATTTATTTATGTCCTGCCCCAATGCACATCTGCCCGCACGTAGGATGATAATGTTTGTTGTGTTCAGAGCTCTGTTTGTTGTGTGTTGGGTTTTTAACTCCCTCACACAGTGAACACAGGGATTTGTGAATCCCCCCAAGCCCACCCCTCTCTCTACTGCAGACCCAGCCCTTGGCACTAAGTTGTCCATTTGGTCTGGAATTATTCACGTGGGACAGAAGTTTTTCCTTGCCTTGAATCCCAGCTGGTTTTCCTAGGTTCATATCAGGAGACCAACAGCAATCCCCTGTTGCAGAGTGCCATGAGAGTACGGAAAAGATGAGCCTTGGCACTGAGCCCACTCCCTCTGCCTTTATCATCCCTACCTGGGGTAAAATCCTGTCCCTGAGCACACCCACCTCAGAGCCTGGTCCGGGGCAGGACGACCCCATCCCTCCCCTTGGGAAGCAGCGCCAACAGGGTGTGGGAGCAGGGAAAACAGGCATGGCAACCAGCTGCAAGAACCCCACTTCTGGGCTGGCCCCGCGCTCCAGATGTTCAGGAATTCTCTTCATCTCCCACCCATTGGTACTTATCAGGTGCAGAAATCGGTGCCTGATCAAAGCCCAGACCCAATGAGCAGTGGCTACATCTGAAATTTCCTGCCACCACCATCCCACCTCAGCTGCCCCCTGCTCCCTCCAGGGCTAGAAATGAGAGAAGAGAGAATATGTGTTGATTTAGCAGCAAATGCAATTGTTTAAGTCAAAACTTGAAGCTGTCTTTCAGGAGCAGTGCTTGGATTTGGTCTCTGGTGACTAAAATTAAAAGTGTAAGAAGGAACTCTCTATGTCTCCCCTCACAGAGGGGAAGGGATGAGGTCTTGATTTCCAAACTGGTTTATGTGGAGTTGCACCCTTATGAAAACAGCTGGCTCCAAGCCTTACTTTGCTTCTTACCAGCTTTTCCAGTCATGGATGGACTGGATTTCCTCCTGGAAACTTGACATAGGGCAGTGCAGAGGGACAGGGCAGGTCTGTGGCCCTAAACAAACCCCAGTGGGCAGTGCTGCGGAACCCCAGAGCTTTGCTGCCTTGGGTACATCAGGATTCCAGTATTTTCTAGGTCTGCAGGGCAGAAATCCCAGTTGGAGGAGAGCAAGGGAGCACCCATCATCCTGCACAGGGAGAGGGTGCCAGGGATCAGAGCCCACCACGGAGCAGGGCTTGGCTGCCTGGCTGGCTCAGCTGTGCCGTGGTGTGGGCAGAAAGAAGGAGGATTCTGTCCTGTGAAAACATCCCTCACACCTTCCAGTTGCTCTGGCAAGTGCAGAGCGGAGGATTTGCTCTCTGGTACCCAAACCCTGCAGACAGATGTGCTCATAAACAAGCTGATGTTTGTGCTCGCTTTGCTCTGCCACGCCTGGAGCCGAATCCGTCGTGTCTCTGCAGCACAATGCACGCTTATTAATTTATTAATAAAAAAAAAAAAATGGAGGGGAAATAACTCTCCAGGGAGAGGTAGAAACTTTAATTTAGCAGCGAAAAGCTTGGCTGCGCCAGCTGGAAATTCCTGGAGTTATGAAGATGAGGTAATTCTGACGTAGGTGAGATGTGAAGGTGGAGCATGTCCTCGGAGAAGGGTTCAGGGCCTCCCTGGCACCTCGGGCTGCACCTCTGGCTCTGCTGCAGCCACAGCAGACACTGGGATGATCCCCCACTCCTGCTCCTCCAGCCCCATCTGCCCCAGGACATCCCATCCCATCCCATCCGGCTCTTTCCCGCTGGAGCTCAGCCCTCAGGACATCAGGAGTGACCCTGGAAGAGGAGAGCAGGGGAAGGCTCAGCCCTGCTGTCACAGGGCCTCTCCAGGCCTGGGGCACGATGGTCACCTATCAGCTTTTACACTTTTCCTTGGCACAGGGAACGAGCAATTAAGATTTGTGGGAGAGCTGCCTTTGGTTGAAATCTTAGGCCTGGATTTCATCTCAGCTCTGCTCCACGATCTCCACATGACCTTTGTCCAACTCTTGAGTTGCTCCCTGCCTGGGCTGTGTGGCTGCAAACGAGCAAATGGCTCTTTCCTCCCACTCCTTATCTCACCGGGGTAATTCCCACCTAATTCTGCTCTGGCAGCTCCCTCAGACCATGCACGTGCAGGGCTGTGAGTCCATGAGGAACCACCAAATACCCCTCAGCAAAGGAGAGGAACAGATGGATCCCCTGCAGGTGAAGGATTGCCCTCACCAGAGCAGCTCAGCTTGTTCAGCCCAGCAGGATTTTTGTGTCTCTGGTGTGACCCAAAGACAACCACATTCCCTAAAATCATCCCCCGCTCTGAAGCCTGTGCTCAGGTCAGGTCACTGCTGGAAGTGGAGGATGCAGCCAGGGCTGGGACTTGTCTGGTGCTTCCTCAATGAAGACAAGATTTCCATTTCATGCTTTAGCAAGGAAATGCCGTCCCTGTCCATTCCAATTTGGGAGCAGCTAAATAAGAAGTAACTCAAGTGAGGATAATTGCTGGCTGGTAAATAGAGGAGGCAGAACTATTCCAGCAGACAGTGCATTTCTAAATTGAGCCCTTCATGGTTATTATATGATGATTTTATGTGAACTTCCCATTTTCAGCCAGGGTTCCTTGTAAATCCTGGGCAAAATTTCCCCAGGAGAAGATCCAAGCACACCTTGAGTTCAAAGCAGGGCCGAGCCAAGGTCTGGGAAGTTCTGAGCACTGGCATTCCTGCCATGTGCTCCAGGGACATGGAAACAGACCCTGAGCTGCATCCTCAGGGCCTGATCCAGAAAACACTGGTGACAGTGACTGATCCTCTGGCTTTACTGGGCTCTGGATCAATCCTTGCTTTGGGAGGAGGATGCCGCTGGCCCCATCCAGGCTGGCACAGGGACAGGAGCATCCAAATTCCCGAGGAAATGAACACCAAGTAAAGCTCAAACAATGGGACCAGGCTCAGGTTTTGTCTCCTACGATTTTTTCAGAGCAACCTGGCAGCTCTGCTCCTCTGTACAACACCCAGCTTGGGAGATGACAGCAGTGATAACGTGGGATTCCTCAGCACATATCAAGTGCCAGCCTGAGAGCAGCATCCTTCCCTGTGACAGCTCTCAGAACAAGCAGGAAAAATGCAAATCCCATCCCGTTTTGTGGCTGCAGCTCAGTCTGCCAGGCAGAGCTGGCATGGTGCTGTCATCTACTGAGCAAAGTGCCTCAGACAGCGCTGGATCAGGACTCAGCATGGGATAATCAGTTTGGAGACGAGTTCTGTGCTGCATTATCCTCACTTGTTCGTGACCAGCTGAAGGAAGAGAGCTGCCTGAAATCAGATCTGACAAAGCAGCACGAGATTCCCCGGTTTGGGTTGCTGAGGGAAGTGTGGTTTCTTTTTTGGCCTGGAGAGATGTAAATACAGAGGCAGCCTGAGCCTCTGCGAGTCCCATCCGAAAATTGTGGGATTGAAACCCGTGCACAGGGTCTGCAGTGCTGGGATGCAGCTGTACCTGTTGCAGGGTCACCCAGAGCAGGAATTGCTGCCCAAGGATCTGGGATTGATGGAGTCCAAGCTGGGGTCGTGGATGATTTCCGTGTGCTGAGTGGTCCCAGTGAGATGCTGGCATGGGAGGAAGGATGTTTTTTCCTTGGATTGTTCTTTAACATCTCCCCAAGATGCAGCACTAGGAGAACACCTCTTGGCACTTTGTGCACCCCAAAATAAATTATTTAGGGCAACTGCCCAAATGCCAGGTCCCTGGGTGCCAGCTGCAGCCACGGGGGGCTTGCTGGTGTCCAGAATTAGTGACAAAACAGAGGAGGGGAAACACAAATACCCACTCCAGGGACAAATCCTGTGTGTGGCCAAGCTGGAATTTGCTCCCAGGCCAGTGGAGCAACCAGACTCTCCCTTAAGTGTATTCCTGGACCCTTGTGTCCTGTGGGATTCCTCCTCTGTGCCAACCAACCTTGAAACACACCTGAAGCAGAAGGGGCTGCTCCAGCTACAGACCCTAAAAAGTCAGTGGCATCTAATTCACTTCTCCGTGAAGGCTTTTGGAGACTTGGCATATGGAAGGGGCTGTAAAAATCCATCTTCTGCTCTATAACCCATGTCAGAGCACGAGCTAATTGCCTATCAATATGCCAGGGTTTTATAGGGCAATTCCTCCTCCTGCACTCGAAGGAGCACACACTGTGCAAGGAGAAAATATAAGAGAGATTCTTTGTTGTTTCCTAGCTTGTTTTAAGCCTTTCCTCAATTGGTGTTTGCTTGTTTTACCAGTGTTTTTAAAGCCCCCCTCGGTCCATGTGGTGCAATATTGAGTATGGAATGAGAAATGTGGCTGTTCTGGGTCTGAGGAGCTGCTAAAGGAATCAGGGACAGATGAAAAAACTACCAACTGTGCTTCTTCAGAGGAAAAAGATTTCTTTTTTATGTGCTCAAGTGCAACAGCACAAGCGAGCAGTGCTAGATTCTGATTTTGATTAATAGTTGGCTAGAGATAATCTTGAACTATTGGGGATTAGGGAAACAGTCCTCCAACACTGAAGTCTTGGAGGGGAAAATCTGTCTGTGAGCCACAAAGCTCCAGCACCAGCTTGGAAACAGAAGGAAAAGGCAGAACTGATGTGGACAGAGCCTCAGCTGGTGACAGCAACACTGGAACCTGTGGAGCTGTAGGGCGTCCATGGGCTCGGGAAGTCTGGGGGCTGATGTCCTTGGACTTGGAAGCAGGGAAGATCCTGGGGTGTGTCCTCGTGCAGTTATTAGGTGGGGATTTGAAATGCATTTGCTCACATCAAAGGTGTAAAAAAATCCAGAGCAGTGCCCCCCGCACCCCCTGAGCTGATGGGGCCGCTGGAGAGGAGCCTGGGCTGCCTCCAGGTTATTCCCAATCCCACAAAGATGCCATTAAACACTCCAGGCAAAGGGCAAGGGGGTTTGGTAACCAGGAGGTGGAGTCTCACTGATTAGGCCCTATAACCAAGGTCACATTGGGAGCTGAACTGGGAGAAAATGACTCTGTTGGTGTCCAAAGAGCTGCCAAACCCCCAAGGAGAGCTGGTCCAGAAACCCCAAAACCCGATGGGGAATCCCTCTAGCACAGAGCTGCTCTGAGCAAAGCCAGCATCTCCACCCATCTTCATTTAAATTCTCCAAGCAGTTGTGGATGCATTATATCCCCGGGGAATCTCTTCCAAAGCTTAATTACACTCCCTGTAAGGAAAGGACGGCCTCTTTTCTGCTTTTATTTTCCTGAGATGTGTTTTCAGCGTGGTGCAGGGAGGAGGAAGAGCTGACATGGGCCAAGTGCTGTGAAGATCATTAGGAAGGTGCACACAGCAAGGGCCACTTTCTTCCCTGTGATACCAGAATAACTCCCTGAGTAATATTTAAGAGCTTTGCTCAGGTCTCTGAGAGCAGGACTGACCTCAGCTGATTGCATTCTCAGGCAAAAATCATCTGAAAACCACGGGGTTCTTCTGACCAAGGATTTGGACAATTCTTTCCTGGCTGGAAGAAAAGGGATGTTGGTATCTCTAAAAATCAATCACCAAGCGGATGCAGTCCTGCAAAAAGCCGTCAGCAAACCTCTGCCCTGACAGCAGCAGCAGCAAGGTGCTTTTCCCACTTCAGCTTTTCAAGGGAATGTAATCACCAGGAATCAGGAGCTAGGCTGGCTTCCAAAACTGCACAAGTTCCTGAGAAATCCATCAGTTTGTCCATAAATCTCAAAGATGGAGAGACACCTAAACACATTTGTTTTGTGAAGTCTCAGATTGTTCCGAGGGAAATTCCCTTATTTGTCTTTATTTCTGAAGTGTATCTGGTTGTAAAGTTATGATGATGGCTTCTTCATTTCATTAGTGTGTGTTTGATGATAGATAATAATTGTCATTATGATTTAATACATTCATGTATTCAAGTTTAAGAAGAGATCCCTCATATATTACTTCTCTTCAGGCATTAAAGACATCTGCTTTATTAATGTCTTACAATAAACGAAGGACTAGATTTAATAGCAGAGGTTTTATAGATTTTTTTATTATATTAGCCAATTATTGAAAACATACCTGTTGAAACACAGCAACTCTGGAAGGGCTCTATACCCACAGCACAGTTAAGCCTCAAGATATTTATTTAATAATTTATTGGCATAAATTGTACCTGGCACCAGAGCAGGCAGGAGCCGGGGTGCAGGGTCTGTGCTGCTGTCCTCTCTTCCTCCTCCCTGGATCCAGTGCAGGCTCTGCTGTCCATCCATCCATCCATCCGGTACGGACACGGCATCAGGTGCCAAGGGAATGCTAAACCTGGGTTCCTGGTCCAACACCCACCTCACTCAGGACAGTGCTGGCAAAAGACCTGTTCTCTCACGTTCCCCAGAGGAGAAAGGATCTGTCTCCACATCCCAGTTAGGGAAATAAAACGGCTTGTCCGATATCCCATCAGGAATTCAGGGACACACCTACCCCCGTGGACCATGAGCATCTCTCTCAGACCTTCCATTTGGGTACCAGTTCATTTCTGGTACCAAAATGGGCATTGGCTGCTCCTTCTCCTCCCCAGCATCAGCACCTGGGACCTCCCTGTGGATCCTTCACCCCCAGGTGCCATCCCGAGGGAATGCCTGGCCCTGCATATCCCAGACTTTCATCTGACCCACACATGGGGGAGAAGACAGTAAAATAAAAGAAACAGCAGAATCTGTGCAAGGCAGAGGGGAACAGGAGCTGGATTTGCTGCCTGCTGGGCAGCTTCATCCCATCACTCTCCTGAATATCCCTGGCAGCTCCAAGTCAAGCACATGCTCCTCAGCCTTGGCTGCTTCCAGTCAAAATATCCTACCCATGCAAACCCCATTCCTGATCTTCACTGTCCTGATGCCACAACTGGGGGTTTTCCTGGAGGTGGGTCCCTGGGAGTGAATATTCCGTGTGCTGTCAAGCCTTTGGATGGAGCAGGACTGGCCAGCAGGGCCCTGGCTCCCCTGCAGGGCAGTGGCCAACTGCACCCAGAGCTGCTCAGACCCACAAAGCAGAGCTGGGAAATGGGGTTTGGGAGTCATTCCCCACCCTGAGCCTAAAGCTGTGCCCGAAATTCCTGTGGTGCACACAGGTTTATGTTGGCCTGTTCCTCGTGGGCTGCCAGGGCCAAGGCAAACAAAAGGGGAGAAGTGATTCTAATTATTTGATGCATTAAAGGCACTGCCAGTTCCAGGAAAAACACGAGAGGTGAGATGAGGCTTTTTCCTTTTGTGTGTTAGAGCACAGGTCTTTCATTTTTTTCCAGCTCTGGCACAAAGCATCACTTGTGAGCTCTGCTCAGGGATGCAGAGGATAAAAGGCAGCAGCAGCAGCAAAGCTGAGGCACACGTGGAAGCTGCCTCCGGGAGAGGGGTGAGATTGGATTCATGGCAAACCTGCTGTATTGACACAGGAAACACTGCTCCTGGTGCTGGGGGAAGCGTGGCCCTGAAGCTGGGAGACTTGAACAGCTCTGCTACAGAGGTCCCCATTTATTGTGCATCAGCAGAACTCAGCTAAGCTGGAAATGTCCCAAAGAGACCTTTCCCTGTGGCAGCACTGCCAGCCCTGGATCCACAGTGGGATTCCAGACCCTTCTTTCTGCTTTTCCTCGTGAATTTTAGCAGGTTGCTGCAGCACTGCCAAGGTGCTGGACCTGCTGAGCCCAACTGCTGCCTGGAGATCCCTCCCTGCCCCAGACCCCAGATTCTCTGCAGAATTAATTTTGAACTCAAACCTGCCCTGCGCTCGAGCTGTGATGTGTCTGCAGGTCACTGGGCTGGCTGGAGCAGCAGCCAGTGGCCACTGGCAGGTGGGTGGCAGCTGCCCAGGACCTGCTGGCACCAGGGGCAGGTGTGTGGGGCCGAAGGAAAACCCCAAATCCAGCAGGTTCCTGCCTGTCCAGGGCTGGAGCTGCCCCTCCCAAGGCAGCCTGTCAGAAATCATTAACAGCAAGCCCTCAGCTCCTCCACTACCTTGCAGCATCCTCCTTCCAGCTCATTTGCATCTCCCAAGTGGATCTCACCACTTGCTGCAGCAATTACTTAGCGAAAAAAGAGGGTCCTAATTAAAAGGCTCATTAATAGGGCTACTGGAAGAGCCACTTAACCAGAGCTCTCCCTTTGAGGCAGTAAGTGCAGAAGGAACAGGGAAGTGGTCTGGGAGTACCGGGGTTGTCCCTGATCTTCCAGGAAGGGATTGCGTGGTGGGATTTGCCAGGTCAGGTTTGGGAGCCCCTGTGAATTCTGGTGACCCCAGGAACAACGCAGAGGCTGCTGTGAAATTCAGTCACAGATCCTTAGTGCTGGGACTTGATCCCTCATTATTAATTCAGCATAAACTGCCTCAGGCTGGGGTAGACAATACTGGTTTGAGTTGGGAGTGCTGCTGGGGTGATCTCCAGCCCAAGCTGGACCAGACCCAGCAACCAAACACCAGCTGCTGCCAGGGGAGGGATGAGGATCACCCCAAACCCTTTGCTGAAAACTGGGGAAATGGGGAAAAACACCATTAAAACATCAGGCAGTTCTGGAAAGAGGAAGAAGAAGGAAAAAGAAAAGTCCTACACGAAGTTCTGTGGTGTTCAGGAGAGTCCTGGTGGCTGCAGTGGGCAAGCTGGGGATGGGCCAGCTGGCCCCAGGCCCCCAAGGACGAGCCCCCTCATTGCAGCCCCGTGTGAGGAGTGCATGTGAGCAAAGGGCAGCTCCTGGAGCGAGGGAGGGGCAGGAGGAGGCTGGGAAGTGGTGTCAGGGACACAGCTGGCAAGTCAGCCGGCCCTGCAGGCTGACACAGCTCATTTTCCATGCAGAAGGGCCAGGATCCACCGGCCAGACAGTCCTGCCTGCACGGAGCTGGGCGCAGAGTAGAGAATAGCCCCGAAGTTCACGGGAGGGTCAAGTTTCTGGAGCACTCTTTGGCATGGGCTGTCCAGTGGTGCCTCCAAGGGAGCCAGGAACATGTGTGCTGGAGCTTAAGTGGAGGAGACAAACCCTAATCCTACCATAACCTGCAAAATCGCTGGGATATAGCAGCAAATGAGCTTTTTGGAGAGGTTTCTCACTTTTCTTAGGCCACCACGGCCGACCCTTTCTTCAGACTCCTCAAACTTCGGTAGCTGGAAAGTGCGGAAGATGGAAACTCTGGAAAGAAATAAAACTTGCATGGGAAAAGAGAAAACAAGGATTTCTGACCATTCCCAGGCATGACTCGTCCTGTTAGATGTGGTTGGTGCTGCTATTTTTATTTGCACGGCTTCAAATTGCTTTCTCATTCATGAAAAACGTGTGCTCCCTCCTCGGCTCGGGGAACTGGAGAAGTGGTGGGAGAAATCCATCAGCCCTCTGTGCTCCCATCCCTGCTGACAGCAGAGGGGGGAAGATGAGTCTGGATCCCAGGGGAACTGGACAAGGAGATGTAAAGAGAAGGAGGAAGCTTGGGATGCTGGGGCTGGAGGAGGAGAAGGAGAAGCAGTGGGCATGTTCCCCTGAGACAGGATGATCTTCAGTAAGAGCCTGGTGTGGAACAGAGGCCCTTAATTACAGAGGAATCTGGGCCTCATTTAGTGTTAATTCAGCCCTGGGAGCAGGAAAAGCACGTCAGGAAAATGAAGGTGGCTTTTTGACACGTGCCCTGGAGGGAGGGCACCGGCGCTGGGGGTGCGGTGGGTGGGGGCCAGGGACAGGCAGGATTTGCTCTGGGATGGCAGCAGCCACGAGGGACTGGGCTCTGGAGGTCCCTGGAGCATTTTGAGGGGGATTTGGAGAGGATTGTGCTTTTTGTATGACCAGGGAATTTCTCCTTGAGACACTCAAACCCCTTCTGTAGTAAAAGATCATGGTCTTTTACCAGCCAGGCTTCCTCTGCATTTTGCACCTGCAGCTCTGGATATGCCAAACCTGAGTGTTTGGGAGTCTGAGGGAAAAAAATACAGAGGATTAAAAAAGAAAGAGCTCACAGGGTCACCAAGGTCTCTTCAGGTGCTTGAATCCAGAGTTTCTGCCTCCATGCCTTCTAAAACCAGTGTGAGTGAGGGTGGAGTGGGATCACAGAATCCCAGACTGGTTTGGGTTGGAAGGGACCTTAAAGCCCATCCAGTGCCACCCCCTGCCATGGGCAGGGACACCTCCCACTATCCCAGGGTGCTCCCAGCCCCGTCCAACCTGGCCTTGGACACTTCCAGGGATGGGGCAGCCACAGCTGCTCTGGGCACCCTGTGCCAGGGCCTCCCCACCCTCACAGGGAAAAATTCCTTCCCAATATCCCATCCAAACCAGGCCAGATGTGGGACTCCCCTTGTGACCCAAGTGCCTGGTTTAGGACAAACCTAAAGAAGGTGTCCAGGAAGGGCTGGCTCAGAGGTTNAGGCCAGATGTGGGACTCCCCTTGTGACCCAAGTGCCTGGTTTAGGACAAACCTAAAGAAGGTGTCCAGGAAGGGCTGGCTCAGAGGTTTCCATCTCTGTCCTGGACAGGAATTGCTGAAGAGCAGCTGCCAAGCCCTGAGCTGGTGGCGTTCCATGGGTGACACCGAATCCTGGAGCCCTCCTGGAGGCCTCCTCTGCCTCAGGGCTGAGCGACTGCAGCTCGAGCAGCATCTGCAGCACCCAGTGCTGGGGGAAGGCACCACTGCAGCCCATCCCTGTGACTCTGAGGGATTTTGGGTCATGTCCAAAGCAAACACTGGAAGTTGCACGAAGGAAATCAGACGTGCAGAGAGGGACTTGGGTTTGTAAGGCTTGGATCTCTCAGGGCACTTGAAGGAAAAAACACAAAGTTTGTGTTTCATTGCCTCGGCTTGACTCTTTCACCTCCTCACTTTATTGATTCACCAGAACCTTCTAAATGCAGTTAATAGCATTTTTAAATGTTTATGTTTGCAGTACTTATGTTTATTAAGGAAAGGCTTCTCTTTAATATTGGCCTTTTCTTTCTCCTTCAGCTGGCAAGCAGCTCCCAGAAGCTTGTACTGATTCTGATCAGATGTCTAAAACTTTCCACATATGATGCCAAATTAACATCTCTGACTGTAGAAATGGCTGTGGATAAACACATGTATATCTAGGAAAAACAAATGCTAAGGAAAAGATACACAGAGCTGTGTGTGCAATAAAAATGCCTCTCTCCTTCTCCATTAGAGACGTGCCAAAATGTGAGGTGGGGAGCAGGAGGGGGAAAATGGGAGGGGAAGGATCCAGCTCTTCCCGCAGTGCCCAGATCCGAGTGCCCATGGTGATGCCGAGGGGTTGGGAAAGGAGAACCAGTTGTGTAGAGCAAGGGAAGGAGGAGAGAGGGGGATCAGTAAACTGCATCTCCATGAAGGCCGATACCACGCTCCTGCTTTTCCAAGGTGATAAATAAGGGAAAAGCTCCCAGAGCAGTGGTTAAACCAGAGAGAACTGGCAAGCAGCATTCTCAACATCTGCTACCTTTAAAAACATATGTCTGTGAAACACAAGCACTGCACAGGGCTCTCTGAAGGCCTTCTCTGGTCCCTGCTCAGGGAAGGGAGCTGGGAATCGTGATGCGGGGTGGGATGGAGCCCACCCAGCTGCACTGCACTTTCCAAGGACAGCAGTGGGGACGAGGCTGATGGAGAAGGTCTCCAGGAGTTTGCCATGAGCTGCACCCCGTGCCCAGGATGAAAGGTTAAAGAGAGGTGAGCAAACACAGCTTGATGAAATCTGTTTGTTCCCCCTCTTATGACTTCTCCAGCACCCATTAGTGCCTCTGTTGCCATCCCCTCACACCTTGTTATCCCCAAATCCTGGCTCTGATCTGGGGACTCAGGGAACGGCTCATTAAACGTGCTCCTCTGTGCTGAGGCAAGGCAGCCTCGTCCCCAGTTTGCCACGGAGTGCCAAGTCAGAGCCAGCAGGGTTGAGGACGAAAAATTAGCAATTAGATAAAAGCCTAGAGCCTTCCTCTTCCTCCTCCTCCTTACAGGCTGGTTCTGCTGGGGCTAACCAGGACATGGTAAAACTGATGCACAGTTGGGGAATGTTACTCATCCAAAGTTTGGCACCTTAAAGGGAATACGTCATGGGAATGTGGAAGGCACCAAGCAGGCTGATTTCCACAGGCAGAGCAGCAGCACCTCGGGAAGGAGACAAAAAGCTGCAGACCTGTAAAGGCTGTTGCTGAAGGTGCTTGCTCAGCTCCCACATCCTCCTGAAAGAAAAACTGCCTGCTTTTAGGGAAGTGCTCATCCCAAACTCCCAAAGCTTCCTCGCTCTGCAAACTCCATCCCAAAAGCACGTCTGGCTCTGGTGACACCGCCATTTGTGTCATTCCCCATCCCATCCCAAACCCCGAAGTGAGTGTCCAGCGCTCCCTGGGGCTCTCCCTGCTCCGTGCTCGGGTGCTCTCCGTGAGCACAGCGCTGGGACTGCCAGCCCCACGTCCCTGCCATGTCACCAGGGCTGGGTTCGTGGCTCGGTCACATGCAGATGAGGAGCTCGGAGTGTCCATGTGGCACCGTCCTCCCTCAGAGCTCCACGGCTTCAAAGCCAGCCCGGCGTCCTCTCCCCTTCGGAGCAGCAGATGGCCCAGAGCAGAGACAAATTCCAGAGCCGAGGTTGCCATCTGGGTCGTGTCCATCTGTGCTGAGCTGCAGCTGATGAAACGCGAGGGCTGGACTTGAATTTTCCAATATCTCATAAATGTTTGACTAAACTCTCCACTCGGCGCTATGCATTTAATAACGGGGTTTTTTGGTTGTCATGTTCTGTATTCTGAACAATGCCTGCATAGGAGCAAGCTCTGCTTTCAGTTACTCCGGGTTTCTAGAGGCCATTTCCCCAATTTCTGCTCGTGGAAATAGGAGAAGATGGTCTGTAATTTTAATTGCTGTTTGAAATACCCGTAAATGAATGTGGGCTTTCTGTCTGCTTGGGAAGCTGAGCTGTTGGCAGATGTTTCCAAAAGCCTCATTATCAATGCAAACAAAACCCGGTTTTTGCACTCAGAAATTTGCCAGGGGATGCAGAAGAAAGCAATAAAGCCCTGTTAGGTGATTCACAGGGCATCCTCCCAGGAGAATGAAAAAATATATATTTGCCATCTGGTGCAATCAGACGCCTTCCAAAATCATCCAACCCTTCCCATTTTCCTCAGAAATATCTTCATGAGCAACGGACAGAGGCATCCTTGGAGGCAGCCAGAGCAGGGCCAAATTGAGGACACATTTGGAGGAACAAACCTCTCCTTTCCCATCCATATTCTGTTTCTAATTTACATTAATCATGTACATGATATTTTTAATTTCTCCTGTGTTGGGATTCAGCCTGTGCTAAGGAAAAGGGCTGGTCCCGTGGTTGTGGCAGGGAATGAGGGCTCAGGTGTCTGGGCTGTGTTTGAGGGCACACTGGTGGCTTTTTGCATTTTTGGGGGAGAAATCAGGTCCATCCTTTTTTGGGGCACAGAAATGTTCATGGAATCCCAGAATGGTCTGGTTTGGGTTGGAAGGACCTTAAAGCTCATTCAGTCCCACCCTCTTCCACGGGCAGGGACACCAACTATCCCAGGTTGCTCCAACCTGGCCTTGGGCACTTCCAGGGATGGGGCAGCCACAGCTTCTCTGGGCAACCTGTGCCAGGGCCTCATCTCACAGGGAAGAATTCCTTCCCAATATCCCATGTAAACCTATCTCTGGCAGTTTAAAGCCATTAAAGTCTCCTTCAGATCACCTGATTCTCCGGCACTGCCATTTCCCCCAGTGCAGAACAGGAATAACTTATAAATTAAGGAAATACCCTCCCCAAAGCTGTTGGGTGAGTGGTTCTTGGACACTTGGAGCCGTCGGGAGCAGGAAGGTGAGGGTGGCCCCAGCAGCAGCAGCTGGGTGTGCAGGAGCAGATGTTCTGCACTGGAACGTGTCAGGGCGATCCCAGGAGGAACATGCATCTGCTTTTTGCAGGGCTGGGATGATCCTGATTCATCTGGACAGCATCTCCTTCAGTGCAGGGAAAGCTTCACTGCACCCAGCGCCGCTGGTCCGGATCCAGGCTGGAAGCAGGTGTGGGCAGAGCTGCCTCTGAGGATACTCCTGGATCAGGAAATGCTCCTGCCAAGAAGCTTTCAAGGAGCACATTGTCTGCTGGGGCTTAAGGATTAGTTTGGAGAACGCCGTTCACCTCAGAATATCCCAGGGTTTTCAGGGAGCTGTGGTTTCCAGCAGCAGGGTGTTTGCCACGCTGGATTTCCCACTCCCCAGTCAGTCACCCCCCATTCCAGGCCCGTTCCAGGTCCCACAGCACCAGCTGTGCCTCGTGCTGAAAAGCACAGAGCACAGGGCCCCACTGCAGTGGCAGCAGAGGTGAGGGGACCTGCTCACCAAGGCCGTGCTGGGGTCCCTCAGCTCCCTTCACACAGAGCCTTCTCCTCCTCCTCCGACCAGCCCCTGCACTTTCCAAAGCACCCAGACAGCATTCCTCAGCCTGGTGGATGAATGAGAGAGGCCTTTTCCAGAGGCTGTCTGCAGCCCAGATGCACTCAAGGGACAACTGGGCTCTTCTTTCCAGGAGCTCCTTTGATCTCTGCCTGCAAACGGACACAGCATTATTATTTCTCTTTTTTTAATTTTTTTTTTCAGTCTGCGTTGCCATCTCGAGGAGATGCACAAGACAATGTGGGACATTTGGTTATCATAACACAGTGGTTTCAATTAGCTGAGCCCCCCTGCCCCCTTTGAAATCCCCTGGCCTGCCTGTCAGAGACGCCGTGATGGCATCTGGGGCACACGTTGGGACTCTCGGGCTGAAGAGGTTCTTGGGAGCCTCCTCTTCCCTTTCTGTGCTGAGGTAGCTCATGGAAAACATGCTGGTTTAATAAAGTGTCACTCAATCAAAGACCTGATCATTCTGGATGCCAGGATTTTTTGCAGGCAGAAGCCAGAGGAGGGCCACAGAAAATGGGGAGCAAACCCTCCTATCAGTGATCCACAAGGCAATTTCCTCTCCAAGAGCTGGAAGCAAAGGCCAGGCTGCCATGAACCAGCCTCCAGATGTTTCTCCTCTCCCTTCCCTTCTCCATGATCCTCCTCCACTGCAGGAACAAGCTCAGGAACCGGAACTTGAATCCCAGATCCTTTTGCTGTTAAGCCTCGGTGGACGCCGTGATGGAGAGACTGCAGATTCCTGGAGATGCACTTCCAGTGTTTCCCAGCCCCGTGGGGAGGAAGTGCGTGGCAGTGTGCTGCGGGAAGGAATGAGGCTGAGGAGAGGAGGTTCCTGGGTTTCTGGTTGCTCTGCAGCACCTACGTGATGCAACCACCATTCCACAAGCACATTTTTAGACTGTGAGTCAAGTTTCATGGAAGTTTTGCAGTCATCCCAGGAGCGTGTTTGATTTACAGCTGCTTTCCACCAGAACACAGGGAAGGACACTCCAGCTCTGTTAAGAATATCTGGAAATTATGCAGTGAGGGATTCTCACAATAAATTAAACTGGGAGGGGAGTCCTCCTGTCTGTGGAAACTGCACGTTGTTTTTTTCCCTTGTTCCTTCATTCAAAGAAGCCCCAGACTCGAATTAGCATTTAGAATAAAATTGGAGATATCTGGATCCAGCCCTACATTTAACTTCAGCCTGCTCTGAATGCAAACTGGATTTAATTATATTCTTTTCTCAACACAGACACGTGACTCCTGCTCTAATTCCTCAGGTTCACTCTGTATTTCTGGGGGAAAAGATCTATGAAAAGTGAAGTTTCCTGCTTGCAATGGGAGAGCAAAGCACAGCAGAACCTGCTTTTTTCAACTTGGATGTAAAGACATTAATGAAATTTTAGGATAAAATAGAAACCTGGCCCTAACTTATTGCCTTCTGACTCTAATTAAACAGATCCTAATGGGCTGTGAGCAGGGTTTGTGTAGTTACTGGTGCAGCAGAGCCAGTTGAACACTGCAGAAAAATGAATTCTGGGGGTTTTGTGTTAATTAGAAAGCCTTAATTAGTGTCAGTGGAGTCACCCTCCCCCTTCATGCTCCTTGCAGGAAGGCAAAGGTGCAGCGTGGACGTGAGCTGCTCACTCTGGATGGTTTGACACTGGACATTTCTGTGTGCATGGAAAACACTCTGACTGTAACTCCCAATTAATCCCTGCTTTTGGCTTTGGGAAGGATTTGTCCTGGAGAACAAGAACCCCAGCACACACAAAAATAGGCAAAGTGGAGACTTCCCAGATACGATGGGCTGGAGCAGAGCCAGAAACTGATAGGAAAGTTCAAATTATTAAGGACAAGATTGGAAATCTTGACCAAAACCGTGAGTCAAAGGCTGTGAGAAAGATTTCCTGGCCATGGGGAAACTGCAGAACTGGGCTGGAGGGAGAGCAGGAACCGCAGCCATGGCAAGGTCACGGCCGTGGCATTTGCTCCCAATCCACCTTTTTTTGGGAGAGAGCACGGGGGTGGATGGGTGACTCAGTCAGGGCCTCTGACCTTCTCCGTTTGTCTCAGTCTGGGCCCAGCTGAAGACATCAAGAGGAGGAAAGGCCGTGGATGGACCCTGTGAGCCCTCCTTGAGGGGAGGAAGGCCTGGGTCAGGCTCTCTGCCGTTCTTCCAGCATGTGATGGTTCACACTTCCACTCGTTATCCCACCCTGCAGTGAGGAACCACCACACCACCCCTGCAGAATTAAAAAAAATGTTTTGAAAATATATTTTTTAAAATGTTTATATTTTGAGGAATATAGTTCTATTTTGGGGAGTATGTACATGTATTTTTAAATATTTTCTTTGAAATATTTTCATTTTAGAGAATTTTATCTTGTTAAAATAGTAATTTTCAATCAGTGTCACTGCTGAATCCTTAATTTCAGCATGGTCTTCAGGATGCTCTGGGTATCCCTGGGCTGCTGCCTGTTACAATCATGGAAAGTTTTTCCAAACCATCTCCCACTTAATTTAAACACTGAGTTTTTCTTCTGTAGGAAATAAACTGCTCTGGTAGCTTCAGTCTCAATTAAGGTTGGACTTTAATATCAAGCTGTATATCAATGCTGATTTGGCTTTGGAAATGATGGGAAAACAACCAAACTGTGCTTGGAATACCTCCTCCTCAGCTGGAATACATCTGGGTTTGAACAAAGCCAACAGGTTTGAGTCCAAGCTTTAGAATATTGGTCTTTTTTAAAGTAAAAATCCCAACCTAATAGATTCAATATTTATAACTCATATATATATTTGTGTGCTGGTTCTATAGAAATATAAATCTATAGCTTATTTCTAACAATTTGCCATTTCTAAACAACTTTGGGTGCTGATCTTTTCCTAAATGATGGAATTGGGGGTTCAACGCAGGTTTTTAAAGCACTCAGGTATTTTGGAACCAAGTCAAAAAAGCCTCGTGAGGAAATGTCACCTATCTCAAGTAACAATTCAAAACAAATAAAAACAGCTAGAAAAAACAATCCCATGGGTGTGTGTGCTGTGTCTAATCATCTCCACACACAGGATGTGCCGGGAATGTTTTCATAGCTGGAGAAATCGAAGGCTGTTTCTAGGAAATCATCTCCTCGAGGCACAAAATATATGAAAATCTGCAGACCCCGAGGTTTTTCTGACGTGGACTGCACTGACTTGAAGGCTGAATAAAAATGAAAAATGGTGCTTTAATGGACCAGCAAAATCCGAAGTGACATCCAAGGTTTCCACAGCGAGAGAGGGAAACACCACATCCTTCAGCCTGCAGTGCAAGAGGTGGAAGAGCAGCGAGGGATGACGTGTTTATAGAAACATCCCCAGGCCTGGATCCTTTCCAGCACATTACTCGCTGCAAAGGAATGTATCAAATAGCTTTTTGAAAATGTATGTTGAAACACAGAGCTCCATATGTCCTGTGTCATCGCCTCTGGGATGCGTGGCCGGCATCCCAAAAGGCAGAGCCGGGTTGGGAATGTACCCGTCGCTCATCCTGCTTGGAGCTGAGCGCCCCCAGTCCCCCTCCTGCCCCTCTGGATGGGGGGCGCGTGCATTTTATCCCAAAATTCCCAGTGCAATCCCAACTGCTCTCTGTTAAGGCCCAGGACTGCGGCGAGGCACAGGTGGGAATTGCTCCCTGCCTGAGCTCATCCGTTGGGAAACCTGAACTTAATCAACTTTGTCCTAATGCTGCTGCACTGGGGAATAATTAAGGCGATTTCACCACGACAGAAGAAATGCCAGGGGAACACCTGAAGTTAAGAAGCACAAACCCTGAGGGGAGCTGTGGGTGCAGCACAGGGGACAGGGTTGGGTCCCCGCAGTCCCGGTGTTGGGAGCTCCAGCCACCGGCACCTCGGGAATCTTGGAATGATGGAGCAAATTGCCTTTTCCCTGCTGCTCAAAGTCATTAAATAACAACTCCTTTGCCTTCGTGGCTTCTTTGCTTCATTGCTTCCAGGTACTGGCCGGGTCAGCTCAGGCCAAGCAAGTGGCGCTGGTTAAGAACTGGCACCGTCCGAGCGGCCGGAGCGAGGGAGGGTCAGACCCAGTTCCTGGTGGGAATGTGTCTGTCTGAGTCAGGGACGGGACCTGCTCACCCTGCCCTGCTCCAGGAAGCCTCAGCACGGAGTTCTCCCACTTCCTTCAGTGTACACTTTGTGCCGAGGCTCCCTGGAGTGCTGGGAATGTCCAGACCCAGCAAAACAACAGGTTTTGTGTCTCTCCTGAATTCATCCATGGCACAAAATCCCCACGGGATGGATGCGTTCTAAGGGGAAGCGTTCCTCACCAGACAGCCAGGTTTTCATCCCAAATCCCGGAGAAAATTTGGACCTGGGGTTTCGGACTCAGTGATCTCAGATGCCTTTTCCAACCTCAATGATTCTGTGATGTCGCTTCCTGTTATTAAAGAACAGCCTCATGTTGAGAAATCCTGGATAAAGTCAAGGAGATGCTTATCCAGGCAGCGAGATAAAAATCCCTCCTAAACTTACAACTTCTGGAGTTATCTGGGGCTGCTGCAGAGCTAGAAACAACTTCAAATAAATGGAATTACAGTTGCCCTTACAAGTTATTTTTCTGTTTCTTCACTGCAGAAATAAATCCCTTTGTTCTGTCAGATAAAAATGTGCAAGAGGAGACAGTCCTTAGTACAAACTCTACAGCTGATTATTCCTTAAAATAAACAAAAAAGAGATGTTAAGAAAATAAATTGAGTTTTCTAAGGATAAATATGAGCATCACATTCATTTCAGGTGGCAGCTGGGGGTCATGTCCCCTTAGGAGACAGTTTGGGGTGTCCAATCCAGTGGGAACGGGGTTGGATTGCTGACCCCCAGAACTGGATTTGGGCTCTGATTTCCCAGCTTGAGCTTTGTTCCTGCAAAGGTGGTTTAGTCCTGACCCAGTGCCCAGACCACAGAGCTGGGAATACGCTGGGCTGTCTGCAGGAGCCTTTGGGCTGACGTGGCCAAAGGTCAGAGGTTGTGACATTAAAGCTGCCAGGAATTCTCCGTCAGGAACTTCGTTTAGTTCTTTCTTTATTTCTCATCCCAAAATAAAAATTCTGGAGGAGAATGTTGTCCTGTGCCTTTGCTCTCTTTCTCCTTTATCATCCTTTCTTTTTTGCCCTGATCGCTGGAACAAAGGGCACTCTCCACCAAGAAAGAAACGATGGAATTATGGTGAGAGAAAAATGAAGGAAATCACGTTTTTCCCCAGTGCCGTGTTGGATCTGTAGCAGTGATTAAAGTGGCAATTCCCAAGGAACCTATGGCATTACATGTCTGACTTTCCAAGGAACCTGAGTGCCAAATTCCCTCCAGATTCCTGAGAAAAGCACCGTAACAAGAAGTAGCCCTGAGCTTTTCCAGCTCTCCTGCCTTTCATGTCAGCAGCGGATCCTCTCAAGGGTTAAGGGAGTCTTTAACTTCTATCAGCCAGATTGAGCCTCAATTTTACATTTCATCTCCAGCCCCAGAACTCCTATTGATGGCAATATCCTGTTCGGGGCTTTTTCTTCCTTTTGATGTTTGATTTTCTCCTGCTGGCTGCGTGCATGTACACACAGGCTGATCAGAGTCTCTGACATTTATTTGAACAAGGGACGAGAGGGAATGGGATGTTTTGTCTCGCTCAACATCCCCTGCTCTGGGAGAGGAGGAAGCTGTCACCAGATCCCTGGCATGTCGCGGATGGAATATACAGTTCCTTTGGCTGGCAATAAGGGAGCTGCTAATTGCAGGGAATGAATCCTGCCCGGGCTGCTGAGGGAGTGGAAGCCTTGAGCGCAGGCCGAGGTGTGGGGAGGGCAGGGAGCTGGGGATGGGATGCAGGCCACGTTCCCATCCAGTGGCAGTTCCCAGGGACTGAGCACACTGTGTCCAGCTGTGGCTGCTCCCGTGGCAGGGCGGTGACAGCCGCAGACTGCCACGTTTCTTGGCTGTCTCCTGTCAGGCACTGAAATCCTTCTTCCCTAAAAACACCGGGATGGGCACTCCACGTTCAGGCTGAGACTCGCAGCTGCTTCTACTCCAAACGTTGTTTTGGTGCCCCTTGGATGAGGATGAGAAGTTGGCTTTGCTACATGCTCTTCCTACAGATCATTCCTGATAAAGAAATGCCCTTTTCCCGTGGCATAGGCACAGCAAAATGCCATGAAAACACCTCCCAAAATCAGGTGTTGATGTTGGCACATCTGAAGGGCATGAGCTGCAACCAGGCAGAAAAAATTGGCCATGAAAATCTTCCCCAATTTTTTCATATTTCTTGATACAACTGTCGCCAGCTTCAGGGTTTGGAATTCAAAATTTGCCTCCAGATTTCCTTTGGCAGTGACTTCTTCAACTTAGGATGGGCTGACACAACTGGGGAATGAAGGCATGTATTGAAGTCTGAGACAATTTGGCCTCTGCTCAGAATCCACAAGTTCAAGCCATGTCTTTGGAAATAATTCCCTCTGCCGAGGCTGCTCGGACTCCTTTCCTCTGGCTGGAGGGGAGAAAGGGTCAGTGTCTGGGAGGAGAGATGTGGGAAGGGGCAATTCCAGGGAGTGCCACACTCACAGGCGACTGGATGGGAGCTGTTGCACCCAGTGGGTGTTTGGAGGAGCTGACACCACTTTCCCTGAGCTAAGAGTGATTTAACAACGTGCAACTGCTCTGGTTTTGGGACAAGCACCGACCACAGGGAGCACGGCGGTTTTCCGTGCACTGCACCTCACCAGGAAAAAATGCAGAGCCCACGGAGAACAACTGGAGTCTGCACTTTTCCCAAGCCCCAGATCTTTTTGCCCAGTAGCTGGAATGTTTCTGATGTGGCATTTCTGACTGTCCTGCTGCCAGGCCGGGAGCTGAAGGGACACGGAGCAGGAGTGGTGGCCCTGGGCAGACCCCATCCATGAGGGCCTTCCCCATCCAGTGCTGCACCGGTTGTCATGGACAGGAGCAGGGGGACACAGGAGGGCAGATCTGTCGCCTTCAGGCTGTCATTGCTTGTTTTTATAAATTTTTTATAAATAACCAGGATCATCACTCAATTCTAAACCTTTTCCTTGCTAAAATCACATCCTACAATCAATAACTCAGCACATCTACAAGGTTTAGGGATTCCCCAGTGGGAAACAGGGCAGATAAGTAAGGATTAGATCAGTGTGAGACCAGGTACTTTTCTCTCTTGATCAGCAGAGAACTACTCACAGCTGACATGAAGGAAAAGATGATGATGATGATGGTGATAATAATAATATTAATAACAATTGGCAATATAATAAATTACCATGCAAATCTGCCAGCCAGCAGGAAAGCATTTTCCTGGCCTCTTTCCATATTACGGGGTTTAATTAATACGATATACGGACAAACATGAATTTTATTTCTAGAACGGGAGTTGTAATTTCCTGAGGCTTGGAAGCCCAGATGTTTTTGAGTTTAGAATATATCAGGATTTGTTTTTAAAGAGTATTTCGGTAGAGGTTGGAGGGGGGTGTCTTTTATTTAGTTCAAAGTTTCATTTGTGTGCTGCTTTCAGCTGTAGTTCAGAGCTTCTGATCCGATGCTTGCTGGGAGCAGGAGTAGGGAAGGGCTGAAAAATGCAGACAGCCACAGGACAATAGCTGTGGGAAGCCTTGTCTGCCTTTGAAATGAGTTGTCATCCAAGGGACTGGGATGGTCCCGGGCTAGGAGAAGCCTTGGATGCTGAGAGAGGACGGGAGCAGGGATCACGGCCCTGGAAAGAGGGACACAGCTCCAAAAATAAACCTGGCCTTGTGGCACAGGCTGCCCAGCCACCACCGTGGTGTGGCACTGGGAGGGCGCCCGTGCTGGGTTTGAATGATACCCTTGGGATGAAAGTTAGAGAGTGCCTGGGGTTAGTCATCCACAGGCTTAATAAAGATCCATTTCTTCTTTTTCCCTGGGTTTCTCTGCCTTGGAAGGGCTGGAATAGTGACTCACATCTAGAGCGCATGAAACCCTTCTCCATGGGCCCATGGATGGAGGAATCATTAAGGAGCTGACAACATCTCAAGCTCAAAAGTCACACACTGAGTCATTAAATGTTCCTGGGCTCGGGATGAAAACCACTTTGCTGTGTCTCTACCCCTTTTTCCCACCCACTTTTTGAAAGTTTGTGATTCTCATTAAGGTTTCCCACCACCTCCACAGAGCTGTCAGGAAGCATTATTCCAGATGTGCAATGCCATCCCCTCCCTGATGCTGCTTACACATTCACAGGATGGAGCATTCCTCCAACAGAAAGAGCCATTAAGACCGACTGAACAGAGGGTTTTCAAAAGCACAGAATTTCTCATTTTTCTTCTTATCCTGTCATTTTTTTAATGCTACTGGTCATGAGAGAAATTTCAAATCAGCTCCTCTACCAGGACCAAAAGGCTCTGATTTTCTCCTTCTAGCCCTTTTAGGAATTAATATAAACTTAATCACATCTCAATTAGCATCTCCCTTCCTTTTCCTTTGTTTAGTTCAGATCACAAAGTGGCCATTTGAAAACCTCTTTTTGCAGTGCCGAGCAGGGTGTCCCGTCCCCACCAGGCCCTGCCTTGGAGAACCAGGGGCTTCTGCAGGAGAAATCAATTGTGGCAGAAGTAATTTTGTACCCAAACCCTGCTTTTCTCCACAGCTCTGCAAAACACACTCACCTGCCACTTTTTGTTCTTAGTGGAGTCCAAAGAATTCCAGCAAGATTAACCCTGGAGATCGAGGGTGTGTTTGAGAGGCCAATAATTGTGGAGTTCTCCCATGAAGTTTGTAACCAAACACAGGGCTGAGAGCTACAAAAACACTCACACGGATTGTCAGGGGATGGAAACTGCAGCCTCAACTTAGGCTCTGCTCAATAAGTTTAAATAACAGGACAATTATGGAACTTGATTTCCAAATCCCGCCGAGGGCCAGTGAGAATTGCACTGGAGTAGATGTGGCCTCAAAGTGTCCCTAATCAGGGGGTTTTTTTGTGCTGTCACAGCCTCCTGGAGCATGGCTGATTGGGATCCTGATGCTTTTCTACAGGCAGAGTAAATTGCTCTTAGGTTGAGTCTAAAAAAACGTGTCCTGCCAGCAGCAAACTGGCTTTGTCCTTAGGATGGCTGGAATTGGAACAAGCTGATCTCCAAGTGGAAAGGACTCAGTTGCCACATGGAGTCCCCTGGGGCATCATTCCTGTGTGACAGCGTTTCCCTTCAGAGGGTTTGGGGGATGTTGGGGAAAAAACTCCACGGGCTGCTGGCAGTTCTGGAACCAGGACTGGGAATGTTAAGCTACGCCAATGGTCTGAAAGTTAGAAGGGCCTTCTCTGTAGGCACAGCAACCCCGAGCCTTCAGAAGTCCTGAGATGGCTCAAAATATTCCATTTAATAGCAGTGTTGTCCACCTTAAAAAGCTTCCAGCTCCCCACTCAAACTATTCTATGATTTTAGGATTAGATTCCACCTTCACAGGTCTCATTTGCTCTGGGATCCATTGGGGCCACCAAAAAAGCACCAAATATCCCAAGACTGCTGATAAACTGAGGGCTGACCATGAGAACCACACCCATCAGAATCAACTGATGAGATTTTTTGGAGATGATGTCAATCCCTCCATACCTAGGCCCTCTAAATTAGGACCTAAAAATACAGGAGGCTGTCTCTGTCTAGACAGCTTTTAATCAAGAGCTCATTCTTCTCCCTCCTGCTATTTAGCATGGAAGTGCCATGGCTGAAATCATCTTCCAAATGCAGAGACCTCACAGAATTGCAGGGAGGAGGCACCACCATATCATTACCCTGCTCAGAAGAGCCTGCTTAAAAATACACCACGTATCCATGCGGGCTCCAGCGCCCAGAGGGGCAGCAGCCACCAGCTAGAAGGGATTTTCATTCGGGATGGGCAATCAGCTGGAATACTGTGGTTTTCGATCTCTGTTTTATAATTCATGAATGATTCCTGGTTGAGATTTGGGCTGCTATCTGCTTGTCTGGGAAATCATGTCAACATCCATTGGATGGGGTAGGAAATTCCAGGTGAAGGATGTTTGCCTGGAACATTTTGGAGAGGGAATGAGGAGCAGCCATGAAACCACATGGAAAACATTGCCCAGAGAAGCTGTGGCTGCCCCATCCCTGGAATTTTTCTAGGGGAGCAACCATGTACTAGTGGAAGGTGTTCCTGCCCACGGCAGGGGCTTGAAGGAAATGATCTTTAAGGTCCCTTCCAACCCAAACCACTCCGTGATTCTGTAATTCCCTCGGAGATTCTGGTGGCTGCTGTGTGAGTGTCCATGCCCTGAGGTTGTTTCCTGCTCCCTCCACGTGTCAAAGTGGAAGAGGATGGTAAACAGCTCTATTCCTGCTCCTTTTTCCAGCCAATCTCATCTTGCTGCTGCTCATGTTCGGCTCTGGAGCCTCAGACCATGAGCTCATTTGGCTTCTCAGAGCAGAGGCAGGAGCCAAACAGAGAAAGGAAGAAAAAAAAAGGAAAAAATACAGAGCAAGCAAGCTCCCTGTTTTCCAAGGCTGTGATGGCACCAGCCACTCTTTCCAGCCATCCTTGGCAAAGTAATCCTGTATTTTCTGGGATCACTCCCTGCTCCCGGTTTTCCGTGTGACTGCGGAGGGACGGCAGCGGTGGTTTGTGGCTCACCATGGTCAGGACAGGTTTCATGTGGCCTCAGTCCCCTCTGGAGGATACAAAATCTCAGGAATGAGAATATTACAGCCCTGGGAGGCCTCTCCCTCCTCCATTCCCCAGAAGGACATTGCATTTCCATGAGGTGGGAGAGCCTGGGACGGTGCTCCCCTGGCACCTCTTCCAGGATGTGTTCAAAGGAGTCATAAAAGCCCCTCTCCAGCCCTTCCTCCAGCACCTTTTCCACCCACCTCATGCCCAGGAGCCTCTGCCAAGTGCTCCAGCCCCCAGGGAATCCCATGGTAAGGGAAAGACTCCTGGGAAAATGATGCTGAAATAGGAGAGCCCAGGAAGAAACACTTTTTTCAGTGCTTATTTTTTGGTGTGACTTTTATTTGCCAAATGCTGAATGAACCTAAAGCATTTCCATGGACAGAGTAAAAGATGTTTTCACCTTTTAGCACCAACCCCAGCTCCAGCTTTTCATTCCAAATGGAACAGGGGGATGGAGGATTCTCCCAGGACAGTAAAACTGACTCTTTTCTGTTCCTTCTCCCAAAACCTGCTCAACACCTCAACATAAAGTCGATTTTCTGATGGAAAAATAAAACCTGGAAAAGCCATTCTGAAACATGGCTCAAAGGTGTGTGTGGATATGTTTGGAAGAACTGATAAGGGAGTTTTGTGGCCTCACTGCAGCCCATTAGAACATGAAAATGCCAAATTTTGAGCACACAGGATGTTTAATTCTCTCCTGGGACAACTGTGCTAAAAAACAGGGCTGAGGAAAAATAATCAGTGATGATCCTGGTACCAACTGTGCCAAGGGAAGCTCCTGATGGATCCCTGGATTCAGACTGAGCCCTGCCAGAGTTGTCTCTCTGTTGGCTGTATCAGATGGGCAAAATGTGAAATCCATGTGGGTAGGGAAAGGAAAATAGTGAGACACTCCAAAGCAAGGGCCATCAGGGTATTTCGGTACCCTGCTCACCTGGAGCAGTCTCCCACGGGGAACACCCAGAAAAAATGTCATTTATTTCTCTCCTCAGACCAGGGCACCTTCCCTCCTGCTGGCAAACCTCTCCAGTCCTCCCATCTCCCCACAGGAACTGAGCCTCAGCCTCTTGCCCAGAAGGGTTTCATTAACAAACAGCTGAGGATTTTGCAAATTCTCCTTAGTTCTGCAAATTCAGTTCCCAACACTGGGACAACATCAGACTCGGCTCTCCATGGCTCTTTGTTGTAGGATCACTGGAGAGCTCACGGCCATTCATGAACTCCCAGTGTTGCAACACGATCCCTTTTTTTATTCCAGGATGATTTAAGAAAAAGGGGAGAAGAAAAAAAGAAAGAAGAAAGTCTTTTAGCAGAGACATTTCAACAATTCCTTCAATGGGTGTATAAACAGGAACAAAATCAAACAGCAATTAGTTGTAATTATACTTTAGCCTAAAAAATTCCACACATGTGGAACAATTTCCAGGGCAGTTACTGGGGACTTCTGGGCACACTTGGCTGGCACAATTATCCCAAGTGTGTCCTTCAGGAGGGAGCAAATTCCTTCCCCTCCTGGTTGCTGGGTTTTCCTCCTCCCTGAGGAACTTCCATCCTCAGAGGTGGCTTTTGTAGTGGCTGGAGCTGAGCAACCCGAGTGGTGATGGCTCAAATGCTGCTGCTGGAGCGAAGAAACCACGAAAAAAAACAGGAAAAAAGATAGTTTTTTACTTTTTATTTAAGTAAAACACCCTTTTGTGTGTGCTGGTGGGAGGGGTGGTAACTGAAGGCTCAAGGGAGCCACCTCCATGCTCACACACCTGGCTGCATTGGCCCGGGCCTGCAGGGATCTGAAGGACATGGCATTTTTCCTGGGAATGCCACACCGAGCTGCAGCACGAGGACAACACAACTCCTCCAAGCAGCTGTGCCAAAATTCGGGATTTCCCACCAGGCAGGCGAGGCCAGGGCTGACCAGTCCTCCTTGCAAAGGCGGCAGCGCCGGCGGGAGCGGTGACAACTCCACTTGTGCCCATGGAAAAGGGTTCTGGAGTCAGGTCAGGGCCTGTGCTGGGGTTGTGCTGCCTCCAGAGCCAGCAGAGCAGCCGGCTGGCTGATTTCTATTCCGACCAGCACCGCTGCTTCATCTTGACTTATGGAGGAAACATATGGAATGTATTGAAAAAAAATACCGCTGTGCTCTCCGCAGCTCCTCTCTCCCTTTCCTTGGAGCAGGGAGCAGAAATATCAAACATCTGGGATTCTTCAGCACAGGCTGTCCTGCTGGGGAGAGCTCTCACCCCGTGGGCCACTGCTCAGTGCAGCCTGCAGGTCCCAGGGAGGGCCGTGGTGGGCTTTTGGCTGGAATCAGCCCCCTCCCCAGGGAATGGGAGCTGCCTTCCCGAGACACGGGGGCTGCAGGTGGAGGCAGTCGTGTTCAAACCTTCCCAAGGGATTCAGCTGCCAGGTCTGGCTGGGCGAAGCCCACAGGTCGTAGAATCCCAGAATGGTTTGGGATGGAAGGGACTTTAAAGCTCACCTGGTTCCGAGTCCCTGCCAGCAGCAGGGACACTTCCACTGGAAGGTCCTGCCATCCCAGGCCACCCATCACAGGCTGGGTGGTGTCAGGGTCTCCAGTGATACCCAGTTTTCTGAAAGCCTGTCTTTAATAAGTGCCATTTTCTTTAAAAAACAACAAAACCGATTCTTTTTGTGAGCAGCTGCTGCCGAGCAGCGACAATGGAGCAGCCTGTCCTGACAAAGCCACTCCCCGATGGCATTAAATGGGATTTCAGTGCTGGGGAGGGGTTTGTTCTGCTCAGCACGGGGCTGGAGGTCACCTGGGGCTATCAGCACTTCCACTCTGCCCTCGGAGGGGCAGGAAATTGTTTGGGTGCCCCGTGCCCAGCCCAGCCACAGGGAGTTCACACCTCCGGCAGCTGCAAGCCGGGGGAAGCGGGCTCCGACTTGTCCCTCAGATCATCCAGGCTGCTGGAGGAGATCGGAAGACACGACCTAGATCCACCCTTTATCCATCCTTGCTTTTCAGAGGGAAAGGAGAGCAGAGTCAGGGTCAGATGAGGACACTGTGCTTTCCAAACACGCGAGAGCTGTAGCAGCTTCTCTGGGTCTCATCCCTGCCTTGGCCCTCAGCAGCTTTTGGGGCTGTCCCAGCTGGGACAAATATTGCTGGCCCAGAGACCCTGGGCTTCGCTGTCCTTCAGGATATTTGCGTCTCAGGGCTCAGCAGCACCAACTCAGCTCCTCAGGAACGCCCAGGTTTGCACAGCCAGGGACAGAACCCTCTGCCAGAGGCTTCCCTGAGCTGCAGAAGAGCGGGATGGAGAAAGTCCACACTCCCCAGCAGCTGTGGTGGGGAAGAAGCCTCCCTGCCCATGGCGACAGCCCCTGGGACAGCAAACCTCCTGCATCCGTCCTTCCCGGCGAGGCACCGAGGCGCAGAGCTCAGCCCCGTCCCCTTTTCAACCCAGAAGATTTATGACTTCAGCACAAAGTCTCCCACTTCTTGAACTCACCCAACAGATCTTATGTCAACTCCACATTCTTTCGAAAGTGCCTGCTGTGTTTATTCAGTCCAGCCACTGGTTTATTCTTGTTAAATATCTGTTTCAATTTGAGGCAAGTTCATGGCAGGTTCCTGTTTCCCCACTGCAGAGCTTTAGGATTAAACCCCCACTTGACAGCTGAGTAAATGACACCAACAAAGAGCTGTGCTTGACCTGTGGAACAGCTGAAAGAGACGGAGCAGAACTGAGCAAAAGATGGTTTTATTTATGTATTTGTTGGTTCTGCTCTGGTGTGGACCCTGTGTCTTTATTTTCCTACGGCTTGAACCAAGTGTCAGCCTGGGTATGGTGAAAAAAAATAACATTTCTTAATTGTAGCTGGGATTGTTGCTGGGAAAAGTGGCTCGTTTACTTCTGAGGGCTCAGCATGAGCTGCAAGACCCCTGGGATATTCCAAATGGAAAACATATCTGTGCTGCCTCCCAAAAGGAGGAAGAATACACTGCCAAGGCTGAAAACTTGGGCTCTTTCATGGGACCCAGAAGGTTCCTCTGTATGTGATTGATTCTCCTGCACAGACATTTCTAGATGTTTTTCTGGCTTTTAAGTTAAGCAAGAAAAAAGAGCCCAGACTGAGTGTTCTGGAAGGATTTCCAGTCAGCACAGCCCTTCAGCTGTGTGCCTTGGGGTTCTGCCTGACTTTTCTCTTGAGAGGCAAAACCCTGTGGTCCATGTGCAGCAAAAGGACAGCGACACAACCGCGGATCCTCCCAGAGATTTTGGGAAAGGTTTGGTTTCCTTCTTGTGAGCTTCCATGAGGCCCTTTATAAGAGCTGTGTGGGTGTGGATGTGTGTTCACTTGGGGTCTGAGCCAACTGAACTCAGTGGGAGTCCTTTGAAAGTCCTCTCCTCTGCCCTGAGCAGGCCCCGGACTGAGCTTGTACTGGGAATACTCCTGGGGAAGGACTGACTTGAAGGAATGTTTTGTGGAAGGAGCAGCTTTTCGGAGCGTGTTGATAGAAAGCCATTACTGAACTCATAAATAAGAGCATTGGCACTGGCAGGGGTGAATTAAGTGAAGAGTGCATTAGGAGCACGGGTCATCCAAAGCCAAAACCCGGGGAAGAAAGTCTTTTAACTCCCAGAAGTTGCTCACATGCCATCAACCCTCCCAGATGCTTTGATTTACACCGCCCGGGCGAGCTGCTCGCAGCGTGATGTGGCAGGAGGGAGCAGAGGCTGTGGAACCGCTGAGGTACTGGGGTGTTTTTTTTTTCATAGAGAGGTAAATATTGAAGTTCTACAAGTGCTGGAGGAGTGGGAGCAGTCAGGGAAGTCCTCACGCCGGTGTGGTGGGGAAGGGCTGTGACAGCACCCCCGGGGACCAGGCCCTGCTCCTGCGCTGGGCTCCTTCAGCTGCTCTCGCTCTTTGAGTGCTCTCCTGGCCTTCCCCTCACATCAGCTGTGCCAAACTCTGAGTGGAACCATCTGATAAAAGCTGGAAGTGTATCAAAGATGTGATTTGAACACAGCAATTCAGGCCTCATCTGCAGCCCAGAACCACCATCTGCTCGACGTGTCCTGTCCTGGTCCTTCGCCGCTGGGTGAGGACCGTGAGCAGCATCCCCGAGCTCCTCCAACGAGCACAGAAACCTGAAACTCCCCTCACTCTGGGGAAAGTTTCTGGAGCTTTATGGATGTCAGAAGAGCAGGAGGAACTCACATGTTGTACAGCTCATGGAAATATCAGCAAATGGTCGGGGCACCAGAGGGATGAGTTTAGAGGGAAGAATTAGAGCTTGGATCTATAGCTTGGCTCGGAGAGGCGAGTTGGAGAAGTGGACAGAAAAGCATTTCTGGAAGGATTTCAAGGGTGTGAGCACACAGGACTGAGGTGAAATATGTGGGATGGCACTGGGAGGTGTGATTGGGAGCACAGGAATCATAGGGAAGAGGCAGGACTGTGCAGCACGAGGTGAGCGAGATCAGCCCGTGACCCAGTTTCATATTCTTGCCATGAAAAACTAGAAAACAGGAATTTTTAATTTAACTAATTGTTTCGTTTATTTTTTTGAAGTGCCATTAAACATCACCATCTTTTTTCCAACTGGTTTGGAACTTCCAGAACGATCATAGAGAGTTTTTGTGCATCATCCCTCTACACAGCATCACAAACTGTGCAGTTTTAGGAGCTTAAGGATCCCCTCTCAGTAAAAGTAAATACAAATATTAAACCAGGGGATATGGAAAAGTTACTGATTTGTCCACAATAAATTGGCAAGAAGGAGGATCCATACTCTAAAATATTTTAGTCTCCAACATGTGTGATTGTGGGGTCTCATCTATTTCTCATCTTCGACTGCCCAAATCTCATTGGCGTAAAAAAGAATTATCTGAGAACAGCTACACTTTATCTTAGCCGAGAGTTATTCCTTAAAAAAACCCTCTGCATGTTCTTACATCATGCCCTGGGAAGCTATCACTAATTAGGGACAGATGAATCAATTCAGATAAAATTAAATCCTGTTTCAACTTTTGCCCCAGTTTCTCCCTTCCTGCCGCTCGCAGGAGCCTGGAGTGTTCTCATGGCTTTGGTTGTGTTTTTGTGGCTCTGCTTTGCCTGCTCAGGACTTGAATTCCTTGGAAATACAGGCACTGGGATGCTTTCTGTCCTGCCCAAAAGTGAGGGAAAAGAATAGCTGTGCTTGTTTCAGCAAGGAAAGCTCAGACTCAACAAGCCTCAAGGGGACGTGAATATAAACCAAAGTTTTACTTTGCGGCACAAAAAGAAATTAAAAAAAAAAATCAATTTGCATTAATCAAAAACCTCTTAAGAGATTTCCAACATGCATTTTCCAGACTCAAGGAGCTTTGCAGACAGAGGATTCCCACTGGCTGGGTCAGAGTCTCTGCTGGCATCCAGTTGGGGTGTCTAATCCAACATATCTCCCACTGACATCCACCAAAGCACCTCTCTTGGAGGTTCCTCCATCAAACCTAATCACCTGTGGTCCAAGGAGTGTGTGCCTATGGAACGGCATCCAAGGGAAAACTTGGCCTGTCAGCATAAGCACATTTAGTGCTGATTTATCAGCGGGTGTGTAAATGGAAAATCAGGTTTGCAGCGCTCAAATGGACACCAGCAGCTTTTCCCTCAGCCAAGCTGGACCCCTAGGCTTCCTGAAATTCACTTATCACCGTGCTCCCCATCTCCTTGGGAACGAGCAGAGGGTAATTCTGTATTCCACAAACTTTCCTCTGCTGCATTCAGGGAAAGCTCCAGTCACTTCCCTGAGCAGGATTTGCTCTCCCACAAATCCCTCAATAAAATATCAACAGCAACCTTCCCTTTTGGACAGAAGGTTGAGGAATTCTCATGAACACGGAGTGCAGGTGACAGTCCCGTGGCAAATCGGTTTTACAAGCTGCTTTCCAACACGTTCATTTTCTAACAGGGAAAACTTGATATTTTTCCCAGAAAAAACATTTGCAAATCTCATTCCTCTGTTTTTTTGCTAAAACATTTCTTTTGCTGCGTCATCCCTCCCGGAGTGTTTGCAGGTTGGCTGTTTTCTGGGACAGAAAGGTGAAGGGAAGGGTTCAGAAGAAGAACTTTTCTCTATTTTTGTCCTGATGTACACGTGAGCCAGCGCTTGACTGGTATGATGTTCACAACCAGGATGACTCAAAAAATCCTAAAACTGACATATTCCCTGCCCAGGCATTATCCCTGCCCCTGGTTAGTGGGACAGCCCCTCGGGATGGGACTCTGGGCTTTTTCTGGGGGGAGCTTTCCATTGTTTTGCTATCGGTTGAAATTTCCAGCTGAAAAAGATATTAAATCCCCAATTTCCACTGCTCTTCCCTGTGGGCTAAGCAGAAATGCTCTTCCCACCCTCAGAAAATGAATCCCTCACTCTGCCCCACAGGCTCCCGTCTCTTGGCAGGGTTTGGCTCCGCAGGGCACAGCCCCATGCACAGCCCCCTTCCCAAAGCACAGGCCTGGCCACATTCCAGCTCCAGGCACCCGTGGGAATTTCCCAAGGGAGGGGGGGCTGCTCCAGACCACAGCAGTCCTTGGGGCATCTCCTCACCAAGCTTCCATGAGCCCCTCAACCTATTTCTTCCACAGACGCCAAGGATCCCACCCCACAACTCCCCGTTTTCCAGCATGGAAGCCAGGCAGGGGAGTCACTCCTGAAACAATCCTTTGGCACAGATGAACTCCCAGGCTCTCCCACAAAGGGACACATCCCTGTCCGTGGCTGTTGGAGACAAGATTGACGCTCCAGCCCTCTTTTGGGAGCCACCTTGCAAACACGGAAAGAACAAACCCCGGGAGGGCTGATCCTCAAAGCATTTACAACTCGGCTGGCACCATCCCAAGGGAAAGTGGTTCTGCCGGAGATGTGCGAGGCAGGAGCACAAGGTGGTTTAGGCAGCTTTCCACCTCTCATCTCGTTTGCAACGTGTGCTGTTTGGGTTCTGGTTGTAGTGCTGGAGCTCTCCCTCCTCTCCAAGCGGGCTCTGCTTTTCGTAGGGAAAGCAAGAAGGCTTCAGCCATCAGGAGCTCACGCCAAGTCTCCAGACAAATCTGTTTGAAGGTTCCTGGTCTGGTAGTGATTAGTCCAAGGTGGAGGAGGGAACAGAGAGAAAGAGGGAAAGGGGGGAAATCAAGATAAGATACCCCTCCTTGAAGGGGTATTGCAATTATTCAGGGTTTAATTTATGAACTCTCTGGACTCTTTGTGGCGCATTCGTCTCAGATTTGTCTGCGGTGAACAACGTGCCTTTCAACAAGGCAAGGAGAAATTGAAGCCTGTTCCAGGCTGTCACAAATGTTTTCATTCCTGTGATGGCCTCAAAGACCGGCAGCAAACACCCATTCCCCAGGCACAGCGCTGCAGCCAAGAGGGAACGAGCCGGAGGACACCATCTCCATGGGCCCAAGGCTACCAGGGATTAAACACGTTCCTGGGGACATGTCCAACAAGAGGGTTGGAAGGGTTCTGGCTATGAATTAAATCTATGAGAGCGTTTTCAAAACTCCATCCACAAAATATCTTGGCTTCCTTATTGGTGAGTCAAGTGAGGAGCGCAAGGAGCACGCGGGAACGTGGCCACTACAGCAGCGTTTAATTCATTCTGGTGACGCTTTTTTTGCATGGAAAGCCTTCCATAAAAAGGAGTGCAGTGCCGGGATCCACAGGCTCCATTCCTGCCGGGGCAGTTCACAGCTTTTACACGGCTGTAGGGAAGAAATCCAAGCTCCAGGTTCCAGTCCTGCCGTCTGCAGGAGGCGCGGCCACAGCTCGTTACCTGCGCCTTCCCCTCCCTCTCCCGGCACAGGAGAGGTGGGAATCGACTCCCAGCCGCTGGAAAAGCCATCGGAGGGGACGGTTCAGCGCCGGGGCAGCAGTTCCAGCCTCCTGTCTCGGATGCTCCTAACGCAAAACTCAAATTTTCCATCTGTCCCTCCAAGCTCTGCTCCCTTTAGGGGTCTGACGTTCCCCTCTCTGCTCCGAGCCCGATTCCAAACCTGTTTTAAAGTGAGGATGAGAAGAGCTCCAGCCAGTCTTTTGGGGAAGTTTTCTTGGTTTGAAAGGATTTTGCTGCCATGTGTTTGGTCCTGGCATCCTGTGGTGATGCCACGGACAGGAAGGAGACTTCTCCCAGCTGAGGACAGAAGATACGGTCACGATCATCCTGCACTCACACCCAGCCTGGCACATTCCAGAGCTCAGGAGCAGAGCCTGGAAGGTGAATTTCATCAGGCTCTCTGCAGAGAAAGCCAGTCTGCTTAAGAGGGAGGCTATGGGGGCATCCCTGCCACCCACAGAACCTACAGGGAGAATCTGCATGGAAAAGGAACATTCCTTTTCCTCTATGTGTGGGGAGCCCATAGGGTGGTCCAAAGAGATGGGAATACACAGGGTTAAAAGCAGCCCTGGCTCCAGTCAAACTGATTGCAAAACCCCCTTTGACTCCCGTGAAGCAATTTCCCCACCACCATCACCAGTTGTTTCTTCCCAGAAAGGTGAAGGACACGATGGGAAGTTACAGTCAGAGCGGTGCAAGGAATGCAGATGGTTTATTAGGAATCTGTGCCAGTTCTTCTGCAGCAGCCTCAGTCCTCCTGTGGCCCTGCCTTGCAGCTTTGTTCTCGTGAGTCCTCCAGGGAGCTAATTTAAAAAGCAGGAATGTTCACCAAAAAAATGACGTTCTGTCTCTGTGGCTGGTCCTGGTAGCTGGGAAGTGGGAGGGAAAAGCAGGAAACCTTTGGGAAAGGCAGAGACCCACCCAGTCAGGGCAAAGGTGTTGTTTGCTGCAGCAAAGGCAGGATCTTACCTCTGGATTTGCTGCTGGCTCTCCCCACAAAACACTCCAGAGAAATCAATTGTCCTATTTTTGGTTAAGGCTGCAGGCTCCCCCTGCAAACCTGGGCTCAATTATTTGGGTACAGCAGGCTGGAAGTTGACCTGCAAGTTCCAAAGAAAAACGTTAATAAACCAATTGTGTCTCTCCAGCAGAGAAACGGAAACAAAACCTAAATCAGGCACACTTTGGTTGTGGAAAATTTTGCAGACCAGAGGTGTTTGCAGAAGCACTCTGAGTAATGTGAGTGATTAAGAAATTAGAGCTGTCTTTGCTGAGACAACTTAGAAATAAATGCATAAACTAATGGGAGTTTGATGAGAACTTTTTAATCATTTTTACAAACATCTGTGCACTGACAGCAGCTCCTTTGCTGTTCTTCATGCCAGAGTGACTGGGAGAAAACTGAGTTAGTTCCGATATTAAGATGCCACTGAAGGGGAATCAGGGTGTGAGGGGAAGGCTCTGGGAAGTGAGCACATTTATTCAGGATGAATAAGCCCCTTGTGGTAAACAGATTTCTCTAATCCCCCTCTCTCGTGGTGGAACTCCTCGGCTGGCATCAGATCTCTGCTATAACCAGCAATTTTTCCTACCAATTACCCAGCAGTTCCAGTCCATCTCCCTCTGAAATAACAGGCAGGTCATTAATGTCAAATTCCAATAGGATGATAAGGGAATTTATTGCTGAGATGATCACTGGAGCCAGGGTGATGAATGGGCTCGGAAGGATTTTAGGGCATTATTTCCCAGCGCTCACCAACCAGTTCTGTCCTTTTTGTGCCTGTGGCTCTAGCCTGGCTCCTCCGTGTCTTCACTTTGCTTTTAGGGGGTTATTTCCGTACAAGGATGTGCATTTTCCTCCAGGTTTTATTCCTGCTCCAAGAAAACAAGACAAGGGCAATTAGACCCGTCACGGGGCTGATGCTTTTGATGGGGTTTGTTGTACTTGGCACCCTGTCAGCAGCCGGGGCTGCGATGAAAAAGGTGCTCGTTTAAGGTGCTTTAATCATCGCTGAAGTGTCGTGTAGAGGGTGAAAATGAGCTGCTTTGCTTTTGAAGCTGCTGAGGAGATGCAGTTTGAAGATGGGCTCCCCACTGCTGCTCAGCTCCAAGGTTTGGGTTGCTCCCTTTCCTTTCCCAGAAATGTGGCTTTACCTGAAGCTGTTTAATAGTAAAGGTGGATCTAAGAGGAAGATTCCCAGCACAGCCTGGTGGTAGAGCAGGTTGGCACCCGAAGGATTGCTCCAGCCCATGGTAAAGTGCAGGCTTTTTAATGATCCCAAGCATCAGGAGCAGAGAAAGAGGGACTTTCCTTCACCCAGCCCAATTTAGAGCAGTGACCAGCAGCAAGAAGCAAAGCAGAAGCAGGGAAATCCCCAAACTGCTGCTTCTGGTGAAGAGGAAAAACAATCTGATGTCTTTTAGCAGCCCTACCAAGCCTGAATATCTTGAGACAGCCCCAGCAGATCTTCCCAGACAGTTCTTCTCTCCAAGCCAAACTCTTCAGTGTCCTTTTCTCATTAAGTATCATCTGCTGGATCGCTCTGAGGGAGCAGTGGGATGTACAGAGCTGTCACTGCCATCTCACAGCCAGCCACTGACAGTGGTGTGTGCCTGCCATGCAGCAAGGGAAGAAAAATAGAGCTGAGGATGCAGGTCTGTGGTTTGTTTGTGCAAAAAAACCCCACGATATTTTTAAAATTTCGGTCTGTACCCTGATGGTGTCCTAACGAGGAAGGGCAGGGGGCACTTCTCAGGCTTTCAAACCAGCTGGAATTTTTAACCCTGGCTGTTTTTCTCATTCCCAGAGATACAGTCAGGGTTTACATGCCTTTATGTCATTATAACCTGGGTGGATTTTTCCTTTTGGGCAGAGAAAGATAATTTCCCAGTGGAAGTGCTGCCCCTTTCCCTTGCTCTGCCTTTGGTCAAGGATGGTGTTGTTCTTGCCTCGTGCCCTGCAGCTCTGCCAAAGCAGAATTCCTCAAAAGTTATCCAGTCTTATGGTGGAAGGAACAGGAGTTAGATCTGGCTTTTACTTTTATTTTGGCAAGTTTTGTTTTGCCTCTCCAGGTGGGTCAGTGATGGGGCAAGCCACAATCAGTGAAAAGTCCCCCAAATCTGTCTACGGTCAAAATACAGAGAAAAAAAACTGTGTCTGGAAAATCATTCTTTCCTCTATGAGTTAAACCCTTCCTGTTTCAAGGGTTAGGTCAAATGCAAACCTTGCTGACTGAGGGGAAAACTGCACCTCTGGAAACCTCCCTGAAAAGGCATCTCAGCATCTTTCCCATCAGAAACCCACCCCAGGTCCTGGGATTGCTCAAGGGATCGGCCACCATCGAGCTCTGGTGGTTTCTGCCTCCTCCCCTGGCTCCTGGGTGGTTTGGGATGAGAGAGTTCATCTCTTTGTGCTGCTTTTTCCCTTATGGAGATCCTGGTCTCCTGCAGCTCTGCTCTGGACACCAAGCAGTGGCAGGAGCACTGCTCTGCCAGGTTCAGCTGCCTGAAACTCGGGATACTGAAGTTTAGGGATCACTGGTCTCATCCAGCTGGGCCTCATCTACGACATCTCCCCGAGAGAAAAGTCCAAGGTGTTCAAAAAACAAGAGCCTTTGCTAAATTTATAGAGAGATGCAGATGATGCTGCATCTAAAATTAAGCAGGGAGCAAATGTTTGATCTGGGTTCAGCCATTCCCCACTTTATTGGAAGACAGTCACACTTGGGGATCTGAAGTCTGGGTCTAATACACAGCACAGCATTAATAGATGTTGGAAAGGGTTGCTACAAGCTATTACAGAGGCAAAGTAAAAGAAATCAGATGTTTATGTCCAATTATGCTATTGTACAGATCAGTGGCCAGGAGACAGCAGAGACAGTAAAAAGGAAAAGTGCCTTTTTCCAGTTGGGGACGGCGTCGAGATGGATGGATAAGGAGAGGAAGGCACGAGGGGCTCAGGTTTCCCTTACGTCCCTCTGGCAGGGAAGAGACAAATCCCAAATCTGCTGAGTCTCAGTGAAGGCAAAAGGGGTTTTCCTGTGGTGCCTCTGTCGAGCTTTGAGTCAGGAGTGGGTGTGCAAGCCCACGGTGACATCCGTGCCCCACCCCTGGCACGGCAGCACACCCTGCTCTGCTCTCTGTTGGCTGCAGCAGCAATAAATCAACTTTCAGACAGTTTGTCCTACACCTCAATCAATCACGGGGCTCTCTGATCCACCCTGCAGACATCAGGATCTCCAGCAAGCCACAGAAGGTTCGTCCCCACCTTGACCCTGGGGTTGGCAAAATTTCTGTCTGGCCAGAGGTCCCTGTGTGACACGAGCAGCCCCAGAGCAGCACTGTGCTGTCTGCCCCACCCAAACCCTGCAGCAGGGGTTCCCCAGGCATCCGTGGTGCTGAGCCAGATCCCACCGGCGGTGCTGGGCACTGCCTGGTGTCCCTCACGGCACCCAAACCCAGGGATGGAGCCTGGGAGTCCCTTGGGAGCAGGACTGGCGTGTCAGCCAGCAGAGAGGGACATGTCACCGGGCAGAAAGGGACCTATCATGGCCTGCAGTTGCCCTCACTACAGTCAGAGTTGTAAAAAAACCCCTCCAGCATCCCCAGGAAAGTTCCCATCACCACTGCCCCAGCCATCCACGCAATCCGTGGGAGGATAAAGGCTGGGAGAGGGAGGAGGGGGAGAGAGATAAACAATTTCCTACCCAGTCGTGGCTCAAGCCCATCTTACAAGAAACACATGGTCCCTGACACAATATTTAGCTCTCCTGTAACATGGTCCATTTGGAGGCTGGTGGCTGCGTGGAGAGCTGTAGTAAAACATTCTTTGCTGGTAACACACACACACACAGAGACAGAAAAACCCAGCCTTAGGAATAATAACTGTGGTTAACTCCATAAAGGCTGGAGAAGGATGGCAGTGAGCTTCCCCTGGCGCTGGGATCTGCCTCAGCATCTCGTCAGGATGAGCCAAACCCAGCTCCATTGGTTTGAAACGCTTCTCCTGATAGATTGTGACCCCTTGGCTTTGCTCCATTAAACCCAGAGGAGGGGAACCAGCGCTTTTGGAGCTGGAATTTTTCCTTCAGTGAGCTGCCTCTCTGCTCAGAAAACAGTCCCGGCGAGGCTCGCTGTGTTACGCCAAAATAAAAAAGCCTTTTTAAAAATTATTTTTATTCAACTTTTGTGCTCATTAGCTCAGGAACTTACAGTTGGAGTTGTCAGTGGGCTCCTCTTGCCAACACATTGCAGGGCTTCACGGGAGTGACATCATTTGGCCTCGGAGGAGCAGCTAAGTGGAAACACATTTGCGTTTGCTCGTGTTGCTCCGGCTCCGTTTCGCTCCCTCCCTGGATTCACCGAGCAGAGCAGGAGGTCAGGAGGCTCTCAGTGCCCACGGAGCACAGGCACCAGCATCCCCCGGGAGATCACACCCCACGGGCACTGCGCTCCCCAAAACCATCCGAAATCCTCCTGCAATTGGTCCAGATGATCCCTGCTCCAATTCTGGGCAAAAGCACGAAAAACCAAGTATTTAACTCCTCCTGGCTAATCCCTGCTGCCTCCTTAGGTTTTCCCTCAAATTTCTCCTGGACCTGTGTCCTTCCCCTCCCAGCTCACTCCAAGCCAGAGTGTCCCCATGGTCAGCAGTCTCTGTCCTTCCCACTCCTTCACTTTCTGCTCTGGAGTGCAGGGTCTGGTTTGCCCAGACAACATTTTCATTAAGGAATTAAAAACCCTCCCCACACCAGCCCAGTCCTGGTATAATCAAGTGCAAACCAGATCCCACCAAAGGAAATTTCTTAGTGATGTAGCCTGAATTTTTTCCTGATCATGACAGGACTGTGCAGCAACAGTTTTACCTACAGTGTCTTCATTTGCTCCTCAATTTGTCCATTAACAAAATTCCAAGGGTGGCTGACACCCCGCCGTGCCTACCAGAACTGCGTATCTTGCGTGGTGCTGGTACTTTTCTAACCTCAAAGCTGAGGAGAGAGGGGATGGTAAACAAAATGAGGGTCCCTGTTGCAGGCCGGAGTGGATTTTTGAGTTGCAGAGAGGGGCTGGTGACCCCGTGGGCTGGCAGCGACTCCTCCTCTGCTCTGTCCCAGCCTGCCCAGGGAAGGGGACTTGGGGACTTGCTGGGAGCTGGAGCAGATTTGGAGCTTCCCCCTGAGTTTTGCGTGTCAGTGCAGCCCCAGCTGCTCCTCTCCCTCGTGCTGCAACGAGCTGCTAATAAACAGCTCAGTATTTATAAGAATAAAGCCAAGAAGCTGTCCTTTCAGAGGCCACCCCAGCGAGCTCCTGCCACCCAGTTCACCAGCTGGACTCAGGAAGCTCTTGGAAAGGCGATGCCTCGGAGCAGCCCTCACCAGCACACCCAACCCCTCTCCCTGCATCTGCTTCTCACCACGACACCACCACCAGCCTTCCCTCTGGGCTGCGGAGTTTGGTTTTGAAGTCAATTTTTGGTCGCGGTTCATAATTTCTGCACGTTGACGTTTAGCCACGAGGAAGCAATTTCTTCAGAGAGTGCCCTGAGCGTGTCCCGCTCCTCGGGGGGTTTGTCCCAGAGGATGTGGTGCAGGGCTGGCTGCGCTGGCTCACGGCTGTGGGAGCCCCACGGAGGCGGAGGAGTCCGGGGAGAGGAGTCCTGCGCAGTGGGGCTGCTGGCGCTGTTGCATCCTTGGAAGGAGCAGCAGAGGAAGGGCAGCTTCCATGAACACCCCGGGGACGCATCCTGCAACACCTCGACCCCGTCCCTCCCCCTCGGCAGCCTGGAGACAAGCGGGGAGATGGGAGGCATCTTCCTTCGCATGGTAACCCTGCTGTGGCCCCCAGGGCTTCGGGGGAGCCCCCCGAGCATCCCCGCGGGTGCCCGCGGCCCGGGCGCGGCTGCGGCGCTCCGGGAGCTCCGGAAAAGGCAGCCGTGAGCACCATCTAGTGATGCCGGCCGCGGGCCCGGGGCATCCAGCCCTCGGTGGGGGCTGCCCGGGCCGGCCCGGAGCCAACAGACCCCAAAATCCCCGCGGGAACCGGGCTGGGCACCGGTGGGATGGGTCGGGCATCACTGAGCTGGGTTGGGTCCCACTGCGCTGGGCTGGGTGCTGTGCGTAGCATTCCACACCCTTGGAGAGGTAAGAGGAGTGCTAGGAACAGGGAAAACAGGGAATCCCATTCCAAGGTAGATCCTGGGTGTTCCAAACCCTCCGGGCCCAGCTCACCAAGCACTGCAGCTCTTCATCCATCAGTTGCAGGCACTGCCCACGCTCTCACATCAGCCTCCGGCACAGCCCTTCCCAGAGCTCATCCCAGGGCTTCCAGCACCCTTTCTGCAGCAGAGGATGGTGAATTCTGCAGGATGCTGAAAACCCCTGCCCTGGGAGTGCAGAGGATGCAGGTGTCATCAGGATCCTGCCCGGGCTCGTGGGACACCATGGCACTTGCTAGGAAGGGTCTTGGGGTAGCAGGTACCTTTCTTAAGGATCCATTTTCCAGCCTCGTGTGAACGGCAAAGAGTCTCCGCTTTTGTTTAATAGTATTTATTTGAAACTTGTGAAAATATGAGCTAAGAGAGTGGCAGTGTTTCACACACTTGAAAAGCCAAGAGAAAGGTGTGTTGCAGACACTGAATTTTAGAGATGAGTGCTCAAAGGACAATTCCACTTTGTGAAAATTTTCAAGACATTAAGAGAAAGTCTGGCCTGTTACATACTGAAAGTCAAATGTTTAAAAGTCAGCGGTTTGCCCAAAAAATGAATGTTGACTGGGATGGGGGTCTCTGAGACTGGGGTTTCTCCAGGCCAGTTTTGTAGAACCACATTTTGAGCAATGCAGAGACACCAAAAACGTGCTTTGCTCTCTCACAAGGGTTGTTGGTTTATTTTGTTTTAAAGTCACGGCTTTGAAGATAAACCTCCTGCTTTCTGGAACCAGACTGGAATCAGCAATGATACATTTTGCTAACACAGCCTAGTTTGACAGGCTCTGAACCTCTAACACAAAATATTCACCACATTCTGGCTTTTTTCCCAATTCCAGCCGAGGACATCCCACACACCTTGTCCCACATACCTGAAGCACACCAGGGGACAGGCAGGCAATTTGTGGATCATGGCAATAGCACGGATCGCTGCAGTTAGAATAACAGAAAGCATTTGGGAAGGGATTTTCAATGTCACTCTTCAGGGTTTAGGTTGATCTGTTGTTCCTAAAGACTGGGATGAGGCTCAATATGGGCAGGAACAAAACAATTTGGGCTGTGAGAATCCTCCACCTGCTCCAGAGCAGCAGGGTCTGGCTGCTGCAAGAGACCCAGATGGGATTAAGGTCTCCTTTAACCTGGGATTTCCTGGGCAAGGTTAGATTGTGTCACTCAGACCTGCTGCTGAACCTCAGCCCATTTTTAGGGTGTGTCTGATGCTCTCAGCTTCTTCCTTCTGCCAGTGCCTCTGCGAGACGTGAGGGCTTTATCCCTGCCAGCGAGAGGAAAACAGGCAAATCCAGGGATTTCCACTTCCCGGGTGGTTTGGGGACAGGGTTGGTGGGGCATGGCTGTGTTCACGAGCCTGTGAAGGTGAAGGGAATGTGTCAGGGAGGGCTCTCCCAGAGCAGGGCTGCTGCCCACGCCACTGGATCCTGAGCTGTGCTGGCTGTCAGCTCCTCTCCATCTCTGCCTTTTTTTAAGGAATACACAGCATGTTCCCAGGCTGGGCTGGCAACCAATTTCCCGTGTATCCAGAGGCCCGCTGGCCCTTTCCTAGGTGAGCTAAGCAAGCACAAATGTCCTCCCTAAACAACAACAGAGAGGAGACAGCTGGATGCGAATGCGCCGTTCTTGTGCAGGCTCCCTTTCCAATGACTCATAAAAGTTCCTTGGCAGCTGCCTGTGTGTATCTAACTGGGATCAGGTTAGGGGCAATGTGGATAGCTGAGGATGGAAAATATGTGTTGAATTTACTCCTCTGTCCCACTGCTGATCCGAAGGCTTGGGAACGCTCCTGCTGGAGCCCTCTGCTGCACGCCAGCCCTGCTCCGAGCTCTCCGGGACTTGTTCTCCTTCCATTTCCCTGTCCTTTCACCCTCTCCTACATGTCCCTCTGCATTCCCCACTGGAACCCAAGGCAGAAGCCTGCTGAGGGGGGCAAAGAGGCAGCCAGAGCACAGGGGGCAGAGGGGACAGCAGGCAGCAGCCTCCAGGCTCTCAGCATGACTCACATTGCCCAGGCCACAAAAAAGGCGTGAGGACTGAGGCTCTTCCATCTCTTTTTTGTCTGAGCAGCAGCAACTGGCAAACATCCCGACCCCTGCCTGCAGCACCCTCCTGCCCTGCTGTGTCAGAGGCCCAGCAGAGCTCTGAAGGGTGCAAAGCTGGGGACTCCCCCCGACCTTGTCTCTGGTGCAGACCCCTCAGCCTGGCTGTGTGTTGGAGCAGGCTGAAGCCCCCACTGCGTCCTGACCCTCACCTGCTCGGTGGTTTTTGCCATAGGAACTGGATGTGCACATCTCCAGCACAGCTCGGCTGGATCCAGTGGAAAACACCCAGTGAAAAATGCTCTCAGTCTTATTTAAGCTTTGCTTCACCTTAACAAAGGTGGCGGGGCCTGGAGGAAGCACCGTGTGGAGGCACAGCTTGGATGTGGTGCCCAGCACTGGAGCATTCCCCTCATCCTCACGCCAGGAGTCTCAGTGCTCTCCCCAAACCCCCCCAGCAAAGGGAGGAAGGATCAGCACAAAGCTCTTGGAAAGAGATTCCCAGGAAATTGAGTTACTGTGTAGTGCCTGAAATCCTGGTGGGAATGGAGCTCTTGGCACGGGCCAGAGCCGTGCTTTTTAGTAGATCTGTTTGGTTGGGAGAAAGGAAAGCCCCTCTAAGGAGCCTCTGCTTTCAAGGCAGAAAGCAGCACCCTGGTTTGAGCAGAGCCTGGAAGAAAGGAGGGAAATTCTCCCAGAAACTTGTGGAGAAGCTGCCAATTCCCTTCTGCAGCCCTTCCCTTTCCCTTGTCACGGCATCTCAGCCCTCAGTCCCACCTCCAGCTGTCAAACGCTGCTGCCCATGTTTGCCTCCCACGTCTCTCCTTCCAAACACAAGCCAGGATCAAAGAAACCCTGGGAAGCCCCCCCACAGCATCCACTGCCACCGGGCACATCCCTCCAGCACCACCAGGCAGATCCTCTTCGGGCCTGTAGCCAAAAGAGCCGATGGTTCTTCTTTTCTCAGCTCTGTCTGAAGTGGACACTGAAAAAGGAAAAAGTGAGAAATGAGCAGAGAGTGCTGGGCCTGCAGCCTCGCAGGGCCAGATGTGTGGTGCCTCCCTGCCAAAATCCCTGCTCCTTCCTCCCCCTGCCTCCCCAGCTTGAGGAACACTTCCAGGGGCTCCTCGGGGTGTGGGGGTCACTTCCTATTTTTCCTACTGCAAATGGGGAAGTGTCCAAGGCTGGTTTGGACAGGGCTTGGAGCAACCTGGTCCAGTGGAAGCTGTCCCTGCCCATGGAATTGGATGAGCTTCAAGGTCTCTTCCAACCCAAACCAGTCCGTGAATTGTGTCCATACAGGTTCCGTTTCTACACTGGCCAAGACCACAGGAGGAGGTGTAAGAGGGGCAGGAAAGGCTCATCCCAGCAGGGAGGATCCCTGCGGATGCTCGCTCCGGGGGATGTTTGCAGAGCTGATGCAACGTCTGCAGTTGGCTGAGACGTCTGAACGCTTCTGCTGTTATTTTTGTAAGCATCCTCCTCATGGTGCGTGGAGCCATCACCAAAGGAACTTTGCCCTCTCTCAGCTCACACTTCTCCTAAGAAAATAAGTTTGGGTGTCTGCCAAAAAGCTGAAAATGAATAAACCCATGTGTAAAAAGTTAACGATTTCACTGATTTTTGGTGTTCGGAAGCTTAATAGAGGAAAAGTACAAATTGAAAATATCTCCACAGAAATTCTAAAGTGGAATTTTGACAGAAAAGTTGGTGCTGCTGAAATTTCTCATGAAAAAAATAAATATTGAAGAACCATCTCAGCTGTGATGCTGGTCCTGGAGCACCACAAGAGGCTCACAGGGCTTGATCAGCTCAGCATTGACTTGGAATGAGAGACTTTCCACTTCCAAGAAGAAGGACTGAAACAAAAGCAGGGAGGAGCTGTGGTTCCCTAATTTTAGGACACCACCTCTAATGGATGGGAACTTCTCACGGGCAGTGGGAGGTCACTGCTAGGGTGGGATGTTGGGTAACGTGGACCACCGGCTTGGTTTCAGGTCTGCTCAGCAATTGTACAAGTCCCAGATTCCTAAAGTTCCACAGTGGAAATGGTTTTAGGTTGATATTGAAATGGGGAGTGATTGGCTCCATATTCTGGTAATCTGTGGGATCAGGAGTGTGGGGAGAACCATCCCACCCCACCGGGCCAGCAGAGCCAGGGCCGGGCTCTCCTCTGCTCCTTGGGAGCTCTTCAGAAATCGTGGAAGGCAATAAATCTTTGGAGTAATTTTGGGCTGGAACTCAGTGATGCTTAATCGGCAGCAGATGCTGAGGGAGGTCTTTCCTGGAAGGCTGGTGTGGGGACAGGCACTCGGGCTCTCAAACAGAGAGGGTTTTGTTGTTGTCGCGCTAACTGGGTGTGTCGTTGGGTGCCTTGAGCCAGTGACAGGCCCTGCATGTCGCTGTCACCCAGCCCAGGCTGTCCTGGAGCTTCACATTCCCCTCCTTGCTGGTGATAAGGTCCGGCAAAGCGCCTCTCCTCCATCGCTTGCAGGAGAAAATCCCCATCAACGCATTCCAGGAACTTCCCGGGGTCAACAGCGGGGACGCACTCCCCCCTGTGATCTTTCCTACTCCAAAATTACCTTTTCTACCCCAAAATTTTCTTTCCTATCCCAAAATTTTCTTTCCTACCCCAAAACGACCCGAAGCTGGGCCAGCCCTGCCGCCACCATGCAGCCACACGCTCTGTGAGGAGCCACCAGAGGGCATTAGATTTGTATTTTTTTCCCTATCCAGAGAAATCCAGGACATTTTCTGGATCGTGCTCCCTTTCCCAGTGCCCAGGTAGGACTGTGGGAATATCACCCTGTGAATCCTAGAGCCTTAACAGGGCAGCTTGGCTTCTAACAGAGAGCCTGACCTTCTTTTCATTCCTGAAATTTGGCTTTTTATTGCCTCTGTGGAATAAAAGGAAGGCAGAGGGTGGGAAAAGCAGAACATTTCAAAAATAAATAAGGAAAAAACAAACAAACCCAAGCCACAACATTTCCAATGCTTGCAGAAATTGAATAAATGTGAAAAAAATTTGAAAAACTGTTAAGTAAACTTTTGAAAATATTGCAAAACACCACACTGGTTACACCTCACGTGCCAATGGTTTTTTAGGTAAGGGAAGCAGGTTCAGGGGGTTTGCTGGCATCCAGGGATTCCTTCTGAGCCTGGCTTTGATGGAGATATGATTTCCTACGCCAACAGTGTCTGTGCTCAGCCACGTCTGGTGTCACTCCAAGGCCACCCACTGTCCTTAGCTGAGGTCACTGCCTCAGTTAAATTACATTTACAGGCCCAGGGTTGTGTGCTCTAAGTACCCTGCAAGTGTGGAGGGACATTTTTCAACCCTAAAGTGCCATTAAGCCTCGACACCTTAATTAAAAAATCATTTCAACCAGCTGAATGTCATCAGGCTGAAGCAGAAAATAAATCAGCGGAGTCCCTTTGTCTTCGAAACATCTTAAGTTTTCCAGCAATGAAACAGAAATAGGTAAAGAAATCAATATAGACCAAGGTGTAGAAACATGAACCTTCCCAGGGTGGTGTTTAGAAGAGGAAGGTGCTGTTAAAAATGTTACAGCTGCTCCGTCCACCCAGAAGGGAGGGATAACATTTGGTCTGCAAGGACCTAAAAAAAAAGAAAAAAAAAAAAAAAAAGTCAAAGCATGAAGCAATTTAGTGAAGATTTATTTCCTTTTTGTTCTGTGCTCTCCTGGGCTGCCTGACACGTTTGGAAGGGAGTCCGGAGAGACGTGTGGGCCAGAGAGAAACTCCCCAGGACATGAGGTAAATGCAGATGGAGTCAGCCCAGACTCTGCTGTCCCGGCGTGTGGCAGGGGGTTGGCATTTCATATCCAGAGTCTGTGGCTTAAACCGTGTCCCAGGGAAGTGTGGCATCCTGGGAAGGGCCAAGGCTTGTGGATTTGGCCGGTGGTGCTCTCCCTGTGCCACACGAGCTGGTGGCAGCCACAGCCCTGACCCTGTGTCCCCCTGTGAGCCGCCTTCCGCGTGGACTGAGGAAGTTGAGGAGCCGGGAAAGGTTCCACTGAGCAAATCTCTGAATCTCCAGCTCCAGAGAGGCAGAAAGGTGGGACACCAGCGCTCCGGCCAGGAGGAATTCAGTCAGTGCTGCATCAATGTGCACATGCCTGAGTGTGTCTGCAGGTGTCTGGGAGAGGAACCGCTCCGAATCCTCTCCACCACCAGCCCTGAAGTCATGAGGGAGGGCTGGAACTCTCTTCCTTGGGGGATTTGATGTACTTCCAAGCCATTCCGAGGCTGCCAGGTTCTCCAGCTCAAGGGGAAACCACAACAACGCTCATTAATCAAACGAAGCTCAGGTTCTTGCTGCCAGCACGTGGCTGCGACACATCCGCTTCCCGAGCTGACATCTGCCATCCTGGGAAAACGTGTGGATTCCAGCCCTGGTGGAGCAGCAGCAACACCTCCCACAGCAAAAATACCTCCCACAACACACCCACCCCAGCGAGGCCTGCATGGAGCTGATGGCTCTTACCCAGGATGAAAAATAAACCTCGGCAAATCCCCAGGCTCTTCCCCTGGTCCTTTCCTTTCCCAAAGCCACCCTCAAACCTTGGGAAGTTAAAACATATTAAACATCCCAACAGCCCTTCTGCTGTGTTGTCCAGGCACTGGCACCCCTGGTGTCTTCTGTGTTCCTCTCCTCTCTAATACGATTTATTTTGAAGGCCAGATAATAAGGCCATTAATTCTTTGGCTCATGCTGTGAAGAGTTTAATGGAACATGACAAGAAAACAGTGTTTCTTTCGTGGGAGTAATTACTGTCTGACTTTAAGTCTTTACCTACAGCAGTAGCTGTAAGGAGAATAGGCCCATTAAAGGCAGGTGGAGACATTAAATCCTTAGAAATTGAGTGGTTTTTAACCTGAAGAACGGCATAAATGACCATAGCTGGGCCAGGCTCCTTATCCCAGATGAAATATTTTGCCCAGGTCAGAGTAGCTGCCCTCTCCTCGGCCATGGCAGAGGGATCCACCCTGCGCTGAAGGAGGGGTTCAGGAACATTCATATATTCAAATGTTTCAGGTGGGAGCTTGGTTAAAGCCAACCACAAGCCTGACCAAGCCTGACCGTTAGGAAAAGAATCTTTAATGGAGGGAGATAAATGTGGGGGGAATGGGGAAGGAAAATGAGGATGGAGGAGGTGTGAGAGCCGCAGGCGGACACAGCCCTGACCTCGAGGCTGCATCACCCAAATGGTTTCCCTCTGCTTTCCCTCCCCATGAGCACGGACCGTGCTGGAAAATCCTCATCAGCCACGATGAGTGGATGCAGGTTTGCTGTGCGGGGCCAGGAGCACTGGTCCCACTGGTTTATTGTGGTGGGGTTGCTCCCATTGCTAAGCGACGCCGTGTTGCTGTTGGCACGGGGGGGATGTTGGCTGTCTCGGAGCCCACATGTGCAGGGGGAGGTGACTCATGAGGTCTGGATCCAGTGTTTCAGGCTGCCTTTAAATTGCTGCAGAAGAACATTCCCTTCTGCTGACACACGGCCGCGGCCGCGGCAGCTCCCGACAGCCACCCCGGGAGGGACCCCAGCACCTGTGGGACTCACAGATCCGTGGGTGAAGAGCCCTGCGGGGACTGCTCCACCCCTGGAAGTGTTCAAAACCAGGCTGGATGGGATTTTGAGCAAGATGGTCTAGTGGAAGGTGTCCCTGCCTGTTAGAACAAGATGGTTTTTAAGGTTTCCAACCCAAAGCCCACCACAGCTGCAAGCTCTCATCACAGCTCCCTTCTAAGGAATACTCAAAACACATTTGCAACACCACTGGATTCCCCTTTTTCCCTGGGGATCTTGCACTAAATATTGCCTGAATATCCCTGAATCAGCTGCTCCCTGTGTGCCCAGTCTGAACACAGACTTTTGCCATCATTTCTTATTTGGATGTCGCCTCCTCCAGCTCTTGGCACCCAAAATTGTGAGGTCCAAGAACCTGTTTTGAACAAGCCAGGAGCGCTGGAGGATCCATGGGTGAAAGAGCCACCCCTGAGGAGCCACGTCCCCGATGTCCCCAAGGCCTCTGGGGGAGAAGCTTTCCCCGCAGCCAGCGCCAGCCCCGGGGCTGGGCTGCAGCTCTGAGGAGTGTGTAGGAGTTCAGGAGTTCAGCCACGGCTGCTGCGAAACATCTCCAATCTGTAAAATTGGCCTGGAAACGCCTTGTCCCAACCACTGGCTTCTCTTAAAAGCCAAAATCCCAAGAGTAGATAAAAACCTCAGGTCCCACCAGCCCCTCTCCAGGAGGGTTTGCACTGAACTCGGCTCAGAGCTGAGAACCAGCACCCCACAGCTCCCAGCTCCTTTGTTTTAATGATGTTTTGCTCCAGAAATCAAAGAGCTACAGGGGTATTTACTATTATTTACTGACCTGAAGCCCAGGCCTCTGCATCCCACTTCCCTGCTTTGCTCCCCAACTTTCCACAGCTCCTGGCAGCCTTCAGAGACACAGAACAGCTACGGACTGCATTGTAGGTACAAAAGCCTGGACACTGCCAGTGTCATGCTAGAGGATGGCCTTATCTCTTGTCCCTGTCCTTAAAAAGCCCTGGAATGTCTCTAATCAGCCCCTTATGTGCCTGCTGGATCCCTGAAGAGCCATAAATCTGTGACTCCAGCTTGCACAGATGCAATAAAAGAAGCAAGGGGAAACCGTTCCTCAAAAGTCGCCCTTTGTGGGGCAGGAGTCCCAGTTTGTCCTGGTTTGTGGGGCGCCTTGCTGAGGGTGCTCTGCTCTGGCACAGGAGAGCAGACAGAGCTCATGGGGACGGCTGGATGGCTCCTGGAAGGGGCTGCACTTTGGGGTGCAGTGCCCTCTCTTCTGGTGGGACCCGCTCTGATCCCTGGGGTTCATTCCAGGTCGTGTCGGGCAGCTCAGAAGTGACAAGGGGGCACGGAAAAGCACCCTCTCTCTAATTCCCAGCAAATCTCCTGTGGCCAGGCCATCCCTGAATTTCAGCAAATCCAGTGCTGAGGCCAACCCTTGCCTGCAGAGCTGCCAACCCTCCCCTCACACCTCCTTGCCAACTTCTGCCAAACCTGGCCGAGGCCCAGGGGCCTGAGGGGAAGAGTTTTGAAGACGTTCCACTCAAACGTGCGGCTGGATAAAGGATCCTGCCCACGCCCCGTCTGGAAGAGCCTGTCTGGAAGAGCCAGCACAACCCCACGAGCCACCAGCAATGCCACACACAGCCCTGCTCCGGGGCTGGGCAGGGAGATGCTCACACATGGCCTCAACCTGCCATCTAGTGTTCTCCTCACGGATCCTGCTGCCAGAGCCTGCAGCAGGCTGGGGAAATCAGCCGTGATTTGGGTTTGGCTGCACCTCCAGCAGGACCCTGAGAGCAGCAGGGCAGGAGGGGCTGCTGGCTCCCAGCACCAGGAATTCTCAAACGTTGGGTTTGCAGAATTGCCCAGAGAGGATTTTCACGTAGCTCAGCTGGGTTAGTGCCATGCTCCGAGCAAACAGAGCATCCAGCTCAGCCCCTGGCTTAAAACTGTTTATAAAAATCAGCAATTTTCAAAATGGAAAGATTAAATTAGTCCAAACAAAAAAGCCCCACTATAATCACAGCAGACCAAGCTGGAATGATGTCACATAAACAGGGAAGGGGTGGCCACAGTTGTTGTCGGGAGTCAGACGGAGCTGCCAAAGAAAATAATACATTTTTTTCTCTTATTTCTCCCTTTGAGAATTTCAGGGTTTGGCCCCAAAGCAGATGCAGGTGAACATCCTGGGATGCACCCCCCATGTCCTCACACCAGCATTCCTGCTGGAGCTGCCTCTGAGGTGGGAGAGAGAAGACCAGAGGCATCAGAAAGAAGGGTGCAAGAGCATTCCCAGCACATGGAATGGGATGCTCAGTGCTGGCTTGGCAGCACCCCCAGCCCAAACGTGCTGCCTGGTCTCAGGGACGAGCTCTGGCCACCTTCACCCCCGTCCCCAGGGACAGAGCAACGTGCTGGGCTTAACCTGGCTAAGGGAGCTCCAAAACAAAGCAGCTTTGGGCAAAAAGCCTCTCCTGTCTCTGTCTCAGCTTCCAGTTGTTAACTTCCCTTTCAGAACGCAGAGGAGTTTGACATCAGGTGCTGAATTATCCCTGGCCCCTTTAGAATAACAGATTACCCATGCTTAGAAGCCACAGTGGTTTGTTTGTTTTCTAAACCAGGGCCTCTCCCACTGCTCCAGCACACCCTCCTTCCCGCCACTGAAATCCAAGCCCTTCCCACGGAACAGAAGCTCTATTCATTCCCTATTCGCTCCCTGTCAGCCCAGTCTCCTTGCAGAATCCCTCCCTGGTCCCCCGAGCAGACTCTGATGTTGGTGTGGGCATCCCTGGGGTGTGCAGAGGCTCACAGGTGAGGCTGGCACAGATCTTTCCGGATGCTTTCCCTCTGTTCTCCACCGTGGTGTGGGACTGGAATGGTGTGGGACCCCTCCGTGGGCTCGGGTGCTGCACCCCGCACTTGGTGGGGCCAGAAATGGCACAGCAGCCAAATGGCACCTGAATGTCCCAAATGCTCCACAAAAGGTACGTGCACCAGGGTGTTGGAGCAACCTGCTCTGGAGGAAGGTCCCTGCCCGTGGAGGGGTTGGAACGAGATGATTTTTAAGGTCCGTTCCACACCCCAGGCCGGTCTGGGATTCCATGATCCTCTGGCACATCTCCCCGGCAGATATCCGTGATGCCACAGGAGGGTTTGGGTGGAAAAGGCCTGGCATGGACAAGAACGTGGACTGCTGTGTGTCCCAGGATCAGGGGGCTTTGGGACAGCGAGGACAAGACCTTGAGGGGACAGGGAGGCTCAACATCTACAGCAGAGGCAGCGCAGCCCTGCCAAGCTCATCCTCTGGAGTTTTTACAGGGAGACAGGGATGTTATGTGCCAAGTCCGCAGGCCAAGGGGGTTGAATTCCCCATTTTAAGCACAGAAACTCACAGTGCCCTGGCTGCTCCCTGGAAAAGGCAGCTGGACAAAGAGCCTTTCTCGCTGTGCTCTCCCTGGAGAAACAGAGGGCAAGCTGGAAAGGAGGAATGGCAGCTTGGCAGGAGACAGGAATCCAAACCAAATGGAAAGAGGCCTCTTGAGAGGTGTTCCCTCCCCAGAGGCCAATAGGAAAATGGCCAGGCAGGCTCTGAGGTGGGCTGTGGGACACAAGACAGGGCAGGGAGGACATCCCTGTCCAGGAGGCACTGCCTGGAGCAGCCTGAGCTCATTCCAGCCCCTGCTGCTGTTGTCTCCCCTTCCTTCTTTGCACTCAGGATCTGGGGAACCATCCTGGAGCATCAATATTATGTAAAAATCAGGAGGTTATTTATTTATTATCGCCAGTTCACACTTCAACTTTCCACTGCCCTCATAAAAATTCCCTGCAGGAGCCAGCAGGTTGGATGGAACACTGCTCCTGGCCCTTCCCACCCATTCCATCAGCCCCTCCTGGCCTGGCAGCACCAGACGTGGCTCAGCCTCTCTGGGCCGTGGCCTGAGACGTGCAGGGCTGAGCCATGGGCTATCCCAAATGCATTCCAGATGATGGGAGACTGCAGCAGGTCCAGCTTTGTGAGGCAGCACCTCATAATAAATAACTCCTCACTGGACAGAAGAGTTTGAACTTGGGTGACATTTCTATTTGAGACCTCTCCACTGAATTTTTGGTTAATCCTGCTCCTCAAAAAAGGTGCAATCCACCTTTCACTAGACCACATTCCTCCAAGCTGACCCGGAACACTTCCAGGGATGGGGCAGCCACAGCTGGCGGATGCAGCATCATCACCCAGCCAAACCCCAAACTCTTGGGCAGGCTCTTTGCCCAAAAAAAAAGAAAAAAAAAAAGGAAAGGATTGGTTTAAATTAAATGGCTCATCCCACTCTATCAAACTCAACTGCAAGAACCATGTGAGTTCAGCAAAAGAAGCTGCTCCCTGCACAACACAAACACCAACAACCCACGGAGCAGATGGGAGCAGCTGCCTGGGAAAATTGGTACTAATTGTTGCTCTGCTGGAGAATTCACAGCCTCGGCTCTGAGCAGCTCCTGCAGCACAGCAGAGCTCCCGGAAACACAGGGATCGGCTCTGCTTTGGTTTTTGGGAAGGAAGAGAGGCAGGAAGGCTGAGGGTGATGATGAGGTGAGCCGTCAGAGCAGCACTGCCGAGGCACAGGGAGGCAGAGGGGCCTGCAGTGACCCGGGCACAGGGACCGTGCCCCGGCCCGTGGTGCCAGCACCACCCCGGTGCTGCTCCGTGATCAGACGTGACCAGTCTGATCCCGATGCCGCTGGGAACCGCTTCGTCTTTTCTGGCAAATACTGCACGGCTTCAAACATTTCCTCTCCTGTGTTGCCCCAGAGGGAGAATGCAGACAGGCTCTTTGAATTCCATGGATCAGGCTCCTCGGGGAAGTGGTCACGGCACAAAGCCTGTCAGAATTCCAGGAGCTCTCAGGCACAGGGTGGGATTGTTGGGGTGTCTGTGCAGGGTCCCTTCCAACTCGGGATATTCCATGTTTCTGTGACTGACTGAGCCCAGAGGAGTGTTCAGCACAGGGTTTTGTGGTCCAGAACATCTTTAAACAGGATTAAAAGGCAATTGCAGCGTTTCTCTGTGCTGCGGAGTGAATATGGACCACACCAGGCTGTAAATGCCGCAGCACAGCCATGCCTGAGCTCAGGCTCCTCCTGGCCACCAACCCCTGGCATTTGCAGGGAGGCTCTGCACAAACCTGCCCTTCCCAAACCCTCATTCTCTTTCCAGCACCCAGAAACCTCTGCCCAATTTGCTCCATTATCCCCCGTCCCAGCGTGGGGGGAAGCCCACGTGAAAGAGGCAGTGAAATCGCCCTGGCTGCTGTCACTCTCCAGGCTGAGCCAAGAGCTGAGAGATGAAAAACCTGGAGAGTTTCAGCCTCTCCAGCAGCATTTTCATGCTGAAGTGGAGTCACTGGAGCTCAGGAGAGGGAGATATTACGGCCTAATGCAAACAGCACTAAGAAGACTGAACATAATTAAGGCCCGAACGACAAATGTTGGACTTGGGTTTAAGCTGCCAAAAGAAATCTCCTTCATAACATCCCTGCAGAGGTATAAAACGCTGAACAAACCGGGGGGGGGGGGGGGGGGAGGAAAAGAAGATAGTGCTTTTCATTTCCTAGACTGATTTATGCTCTACAAACAGCATCACATGCTGTCGCTGACAATTTCATGCTGAGTTACTTCTGCTGCCTCCCCGCAGAACGATACCTACAGATGGGAAGGAGATTTGGTCTGTCTTGGAAAGAAGAGGAGGAATATTTCTGGCTGACAGCTTGTTTGCTCTGGTCAATGCATGGAAGGATTGGAGTTCATTATTTCGTGTCTAGGCTCGGTTCCCAGCCACCAAAGGGAGAGCTGGAGTCGGTGGGGTTGGAGAGAAACACAAATGCTTTTCCTAAATTTGCCCGAGCAAGTGAGCAAGATGTGCCTGGGGGCATGGAAATGAATTAATTGCTGTAATCCGAGTCCTGAAGAACATTTTAATTGGGCTGCAAATGGGAATTCAGCACTTTAAAGCACTTTTTGAGGCAAATACTCTGAGCTACCAGGCACCCATGGGTGCTCTGCTGGAGCTGAGCCCCGAGGGACCATCCAGGAAGGAGATGCAGGTGGAACTGGACGGAGGAGGAAGAGGAGGAGGATGAAGACGAGGCGGAGGACGCAGTAGCAGCTGGGATGTGGCTGATGGGGAGCAGCCCCTCCAGATCCCAGCCCTGCCAGGGCTCCTCTGCGTTCCCAGGGAGCTCGGCCAGGCCTGTTGTGCAGTGCCCTCGCCTTCACCTCACCTGCCTAATATCCATTCGTGATTTAGGATTAGTTTTGGCTCCAAACAGTGAGGCTGGAGCTGTAACACGAGCTGCAATAGCACAGGGTGAGAGCCCGTGTAAAGAATAGCACTGAAGGAATATTATTTTCTTCATGTGGCCGTTCAGAAAGCAAAGGTGGGTGTTGGGAGAGGGTTTGAGGGGTTGGGTGTCTCCCATTCAACACCCAACTGACGGAAACTGGCACGACTCAGGTCCCTAAATATCTTTTCAGTGCTCTCTGTGTGGCTCAAAGGATGCTTGGACAGGAGAATCCCTTGCGAGGCGGGGCTGGAGAACATTTTAATTCTCATTTGCACTCCTGCCTCCCCCTGAGGATTTGTGAACAGGCAGCAGAGCCTTTCAGGATGCTGAGAGCGTCGTGGGCAGGGTGCTTGGGGTGTGTTATCCAAAGGTCTAACCTGCATCTCCACAAACACGTCAGGAGATGCTCTTTGCTGTCACCGCTGAAAGATCTTGTAAGGAGTTCAGGCCGTCATTCCCGGGCAGTGTTAACAGCTTGGAAAGGTCAGGGGAGTCAAAACACACATTCCCAGGACAGCTGGGCTGGAAACTGGCTGCATGGATTGCATGTAGATGTGGGACATTCACGGAGCACCATCACCCTGAAAGGACAAGGCAGGGACAAGGGTCACGTTGTGCTGCAGGGACGGGTCGCGTCCTGGGAGCTGCTGGGCCGAGCTCTGCTCCTTCTTCTGAGGAATCTGCAGGGTCTGGAAAGGCTTAAACATGGCCAGTCCCAGCTGCTGGGCTCATCCTGCTCCTCTGTGGGTGTTGCTGTTCCCGGAGCAGAGAAACCACCTGGGGTCACCACCCCGAGGGTGCTCCTCACATCCCTCCCTCCAAGAGGTTTTTGTGGGCACCAGGGCTTAAATCCACAACTGTCAATGTGTCCTTATTTGCAGTCCTGATGCATTTGCCTTCCAGGAGCGTTTGGGTTTTGGTGTTTCCAGCATGCGTGGAAATGAGTTTTTGGCTCTGATAACACGCAAAAGCAGGAAAAATCCCATTCCCTCAAAACAAGCCTCACCAAAACTGCTGGAGTGAACAGATTTTCACCTGCTTGAGGGGTTTTAATGCAGCCCTGGCTGTGGTCTGTGATCACAGGACAATTTGGGGATTACGGAAGGCTGCTGAGCCAGGCTGGCTGCCTTGGAGTGCTGTGCTTTCCTGGGAGCTGCCCGTGTCCCAGCACAGCAGCATCCGGAGAGCAGGGCCAGGGAAGAGCTGGGCTCTGCAGGAGTTCCTGCTCCATTTCCAGCGATTCATTGGAGAAGGGTGCAGGAACTCTGCAAAAGCCTTGCAAAGTCACCAGTTAAATGGCAAAATGTGGAGCAAATTGCTCAGAGAAAAAGGAAAATCAAGGCTTTGGCATCCTTGGAAAATCTCTCCTTTACTTGTTTCCTCTCTGGGGAGAACGGGAAGAACTCTGAGGTCAGTACACACAGGTTCTGGGATGTCTCTGTGGGCACACTGGATCCCTTCCTTTATGCAGATTTCGGGATGGGATGAGCTTTCCTTCTCCCTTCACCTGCAGGCAGTGGTACCCCACTTTCTGACTCTAAATTAAGATTCCTTTTACTGCAAGAAACCCAGGAAGTTTTCCCAGCATCACCCAGAGGGACATCCCCTCCTCCAGCCCTCCCTCTGTCTGCTGCACTCGTGCTGTTGGTTCATGCAGATCCAGGGAATTTTTGATCTCCAAATGTATCCTTGCCTGGTAAACAGGGAGCTGCAAATTGACAAATCCCTGGAGGGTGGTGCTTTGGGAAGCTGAGGAAGCAGCAGCTTTAAGCTCTGGGGAAGTCAAGCTGCAGCTGATCCTTGCACAGAGCAGTGCAGTTGGGATCACTGTCCCTCGGGATTCTCCTCGGGAATGAGCAGACTCTGCAGCACCTGGTCCCTCAGGGGGCTTCCACCCCCCCTCCAAGTGCTCAGGGCTACCTCAGAGCAGGAAGGACCCGACCCCTGGGTTGGGTGGACAGAAATTTGCGGGACGGAGCCCTCAGGACTCCCTCTCATCCCTGGCTTTTAAGAGCTCCCTGGATTTGTGACCGATTCCCTCCACACAGCCAAAGCTCTGCCAGGATCTCTCTGCTTTAAACTGCAAAGCAAAAGAAGGTTGAAAACGGATGGAAAGATGCCAGGAAAACCCCAGGAGAGCTAATCCATGGCAAAACCTTCCTGTACTGAAGCTGGGCTGTCTCTGACTCTCCAATACCAGGCTCCCTATGGAGACACCACATCCAAACCTCCCAAAACTGTCCAGGACCCGGTGCCAAACAGAGAGGTTTGCTGGACGTCACCTGAAAACAAGAGTTCTCGTGGCTGCTGAACTGGGATCCACTTCTCCTGCTTATCCCATTCACTTCCAGACAGTAAATGGTCCCTGGGCAGTATGAGCAGGAAGAGCCCAGCCTGGGATGTGTCTGAGCTGGGAGAAATCCATTCCCAACGCTGTCCATGAGGAATTCAAGACTTGGGGCAGAAGCAGACGGCAGCAGGACAGGGGAGCAGGTCCTTTGGAGAGACGCAGGAGGCATTTCCCCTCTCCCGAGGGATCAGCAAGGCCCAACCAAGCCTAGGAAAGCAAGAAAGAAAAAAATGCATCTGGACAACGCCCTTCTCCTGATTCAGAATGTGAAATAAAATGCCAGAAACTGAGCTTTTTCTCGTTTTTTTTTTTCTTTTGAGCAGCCAGTAGGCCCTTCATATTTTCCCACTGACATCATCCAACATGGTTTGAATCTACAGCGACTGGTAAAGCCTCAAAGGCATAATTGCAGTTGTCTTAGGAAAGTGAAATCATATGGTGCTCCCAAGATCCCCTCCCCCTTGCTTTTTTTCCTTTTCTTTTCTTTTTTCCCCCCCTCCTTTTAATATTTCTCACTCGGCTTCCAGATGTTTCCTGAGGAGAAAAGAGGAAGAACAAGAGGCAGAGCAAGGCACAGGGCAGGATGCTGTAGTGGGAAAGGCCACGTGGCAGTGGGAGCTTCCCAGCCAGAGGAGAGGAGTGCTGGAAGGTGCAGCCTGGATTTGGAGCAGTCCAGTGGCTCCAGGCTGCTGGGACACAGAGACCTTGCTGGACACTCTCCCTCCCCCATCCCAATCCCGCTGGGAGCTGCCCCAGCCTTTCCATCACCCCCTGGTCCAGGCTGGGAATGTGTAAAGGAGCCGAGCAAGATGTTCTGAGCATCCACAAATGCTCTGGGCACAGTCAACCTCCACATTTTGGGGAAAATCCAGAGCCAGGCAGGACTTTTTTAACCCTTTAACTCAGACCAGGCTCTCACCTCTCTGTCACCCCACATCGAAGTGGTGACTCCAACAGAGCCTTCACCAGCCCCTTCCTGAGCTCTGAGTGCTCTCAGGACTTCCATAAACCCCCATTTCCAGGGATTTCCAATGCCTTTGGGAAGGCAATTCCAGCTGCCCACAGTCCTTTGGGTTAGGGGATGGGTTTTGCCCTCACGCGGGGCACTTGATTCAGTCCTACAGCCCCCTCCGTGCTGCAGGCATCCAAACCCCTGAGCCCTCACAGGGAAAAGCTCACACCACGACTTAGGCAAGCCCAGCCTAGGCACGGTTTCAATTAGAGCTCTACTTTACTGAGCTGGCGTGGAGGAGGGTAACACAAACTCCAAAGGAGGTGCCCGAAACTCTGCCTTCTCCCCACTGAGCTGCCTTTCCTGGGAGAAAGGGAAGGAGGAGTCACACCCTGCTGGAAATGCCTCTTCCTACCGAGCTGGGAGCAGAAAGCTGCATTCCCAGGGGCTCAGGGATAAACCTGCCTGTGGGAGAGGTGTGCAAACCCCACCTCCTGCCTCTCCCTGCCCGGTGATGGGAGGAGAAGCCCCAGTGCCACCAAGGAGGTGGTGAGGGGTGAGTTCAGACTCTGAGGAGGGCAGGACCAGCTTTCCCTCTCCATCCAGCAGAGAAATCCCACATTCAGTGCTCTCCTGGAGCTTTGTAGTGGCTGTAATGCATCCCATCTCCCTATTCAGAACAGGTAGCAGGCCGAAGGGTGCCTCAGTTGTGCAAAATTGTTGTTTTGTGCTGCCCAGTGCAGGCACAGAAAGGGTTAAATGCAATCCACATGGGAATGCATCCCATTTGTACAGAGCCAAGGCTTGGGAAGGCTCCTGCTTCATCCATAGGCAGGGTTTGAAGGTCCTTCTCTACCCTCAGCACACACTTTAACATTCCCAGTGGGGTGGAAATCTAGCTCCACCCAGGGCAGGAATGAGACCTGGCTGGAGGAGCCGGAATAAGGAGAGGAAATTTGGCCTCTGAGAGATTGCCTTGAGTTTCTCGATAGTCTGGGCTTGTGCTTCTCATCCCAGGCCAAGCAGATGCTGCTGCCCCTGGTCACTGCCCGGCTCCACCCCAGGGCAGCCCTGTCCGTGCTCAGCCGAGCCCCTGTGTGCTTCCCTGGGGAATCCCAGGCTGCTTTGGCTTGGAAGGGACCTTAAAGCTCATCTGGTTCCAAACTCCCTTCCCTGGGCAGGGACACCTCCCACTATCCCAGGCTGCTCCAAGCCCCATCCACCCTGCCCGTGGACACTTCCAGGGATGGGGCAGCCACAGCGGCTCTGGACAACCTGTGCCAGGGCCTCCTCACCCTCACAGGGAAGGATTTCTTCCTAATATCTCATCTAAACCGATTATTTTACACTTTGAAGCCATTCCCCCTTGTCCTATCAGTACATGTCTGTACTCAGGAGATAAATTTAGGAGTGCCAAAGTTACAGCAGCAGCAGCAGCAGCAGCCAAGCGTGGGCCTTGCACAACCCTCGCTGCCTCGGTGGGACCGGGTTTGGCAGCAGTTTCACCCCGGATTTTGCCCCCCTTGCTGTGCTCCCACTCGGGTCACGCTGCATTGCTGGGGATCCCGCGGGGCTGAGCCCGGCGGAGCAGCGAGGGGGACAAGGAGCGCAGGGAAGGGGAAAGGAGAGAGCAGGGAAGGGGAAGGAGGAAGGCAGGGAAGGGGAAAGGGGAGAGCAGGGCAGGAGAAAGGGGAACGGCAGAGTTGTTGGGAGCCCCGAGCGATGCGGCATGCAGAATGCGGGTTGTGGAATGTGGGGTGCGGGATGCGGAGTGAAGGATGCGGGATGCGGGACGCGGGACGCGGGATGCGGGACGCGGTACCCGCGTACAGCCGTTGCCATGGAGACGCGCCGGCGCAGCCAATGGGCGGGCGATGCGCCCGGGGATGCGCGGGCACAGGGCGCCACCTGGTGGGTGCGCGGCTGCACCGCAGCCGCACCGCCGGAGTCCCCCCGCGGGACCGGCCCGGGACCCCCCGGCAGCGCCCGAACCCCGAACCCTCCCTGGAATCCTGGTATTCCCACAGAACCCCGGCCCCCGCTGTCTGCAAGCTGGAATTTCATGGCAGCTGTTTCCCCATCCAGTGCAGGAGCGGAGCACGGGATTTAAGGGAGTTTTTCCATCTTTTTGAACAGGATAAAGCCAGCGAGAACCTGAGAAGACAAGTTTGAAACTTCTTCTTCCTCGCATGAACCTGACTTCATGTTAAAAAGCCACAGCCTTCCTCCCATCCTCCCCAAAACTTCTTGAGCAGGGGCAAGCTCTGACTTGTTGGCACCAGGAAATGAAAGTGGTCAATGAGAACTTCCCGAGGCTTCCCGAGAAACCTGTCCCTACCACTGCCTTCTGATCCTGGTTCCTAATGCTGGTTTCCATACACTTATCCTCTTCACATCATGCAAATCCTGCGAACACAACAGGCCCAGGGAGGTTCCCTTCCCATATGGCACTAAGTTGATGTGCTGGATTTTCCTTTCAGGTTGAATTTTTCCCATGGGAAAGAGAAAAGTGTTCTTTACCCAACACTGTCAGGAAGTGGATATAATCCCTACACACACACTCCTGGCTTCAAGGGGGCTGGAACCAAAAATGTGGGAGAGGGGCTCTGTGCAGCATCAGGCACAAAAATGTGATCTCAGCAGAGTAGGGAGAATTAGTGCAGTTCAGAGCTGTTGCAGGCAAAAATCCACAGCTGAAATTGTGAAATCTTACAGGTGGGAGATAACTGGGAGTTTGTTATGGAGAGGGGAATGGCAAACTTTGAAATCCTCAACCAGAAGCCAATCTGCAAACAGAGCAGGGTGGTTGTGTATTTTGACAAAATAAAGTAGAATATCCCAAGTTCTGTAACTATTAAAGAGATAAGAGACAGATCCACGGATTAGGAGGCCGATTGCACACTGTGCTCCTGCACATGGAGTGTTTAGATCAGGAAAAATGGGGATTACATTTCTGGAAAAAAGATGAGACCAGAAAAAAAGGATTCCCGAACTGAAGAATTGGGTTGGGAGAGTAGGAGAGGGGTCTGGAAAGAGAGGAATTTCCTCATGGCTGGAGGAAACATCCTGGGACAGGCAAGGTCCTTGGAGATGCGTGGAAGGGCCGCGGGGATGCCCCGGGAGCTAGATGAGCGCACTGGGGGGAGCAAGTGAGCCGGAGTGAGGGAAGGAGCCGGGAACAGCTCAGGTGTCTGACAATTCCAGCATCCAGCCCCGCTCCGGGCCGGCCTTTGCTCCGTCTGACCCGTGCCAAGGGACACGGCTGTGTCACACGCCCGGGATTCTCCCCTGTGCTCGGATCCGGGCTCCAGAGACCTTGTGCCGTTTCCTACTCAGACAGGGAAGTGAAGGCTCCTCTCTTTGCCCTGTTCCTCCTCACACCCTTTGTCCCAGCTCTCTGCTCGGCTCCTCCACCAAATCCTCCCCTCCGGGTCGCTGTCCAAGCGCCCTGCCTGTCCCCAGGGTCCCACAGGGTCTGCCCTGCAGGGGTCTCTGCGCCGTGACCAAGCTCCTGCATTCACAGCTCAGCTCTCTGGCCCAGGGCTCGCTGTGGTGACGCTCAGGCAGAAGGAGCCTCCAGCCTCCTGGTTATCTCCTTAGGACCCGGATTCTGACTTTTAAAAATCACTTTTCTGAAACTCTATAAATAAATCACATTCTGTGTGCTTGAGTTAACATTAGCCTAAAAACCACCCTCCTTATAGCTCATGTCAGGCAAACAAGACAGGCTTGATAACTGGAGAGAGTGATTTATAAAGGCACCATATGGGAGCCTGTCTCAGAATTATAATTGATTAGTGAGCTGCAGAAATATTGCCGTGGCACAGAGGCTGAATCCCTCAAAGGTTCAGCTCCTCCAAGGGGCCTGGCACTCCTGCCAATATGAACCCTGTAAAATCACCCTCCAGCCACACCTCGGGGGCAGCCAGCTCCCTGAGGGGCTTCTCAGCCCTGCCGCACAGGAGCAGGGATTCTGGAAGCATCCTGAGAGCTCGAGGACACGATTCATCCAAGGATAGCAGAGGTGGGTGTGAGTGCAGCCGTCCATCTGCCACGTCCTTTTATTTTCTTAGTGCTCCAGGAAGAACTTCTGGCCTGGGATCTGTCTAGACACTGCAGGCAGGTAGCAGGCAGAGATTATTATTGTCATGGCAATAGCTCCCAGTGCTGACAGACAGTCCCAGGTAATCAGGGAGGGGAGGAAAATGCTCTGGCTTCCCTCTCCATCAGGGATTTGGGGCTCAGGGAAAGCCAAGAGGGTCCCTCAGTGCACTGAGTGCTCAGGACACGTAGGATTTTTTTCCCCACCACAGCTTGCAGCTTGCCCAGGGCTGCCCTGAGCCTCAGCATAAAGCTGGGGGTCTCTCAGGGCTGTCTGTGCATGAAAAGGATCCTTACAGACTTGTGGCCTCAACTGTCTCACTGGGCAAGAGGAGAGAAATAAAATAGTCTATTTAGAGCCTGTGACAAAAATCCCCATTTCTAGCAGCAGGCAGCGCCCAGCACACATTAGGCAAGAGTTGTTGAGTTAATTAGAAATGTATATTTGATACCGGGTCTGAGCGGGGCCCTGCGCGCCGCTAAGGTTTAATAATTGATTTGTAATTTATTTGCCCATTAATTCTTCCTCTTTCAGAGCGGAGCCAGGAGCTCGTGCAGGCTCGTCCATCATCCCAGGCATCAGCAGCACAGCTCCTGCTCCCCCTGAGCTGTCGGGGGTGACGGACTGGAGCCTCGTGCAGCCTGTAATTAGTTACCGACTGCAGAAGCTTTCTACAGGAGCTGCGTGTGCCTCTCGAGGAAGATTAACAAAGGGTTTCTTTCCTGCGGACTCGGGCCGCGTGTCAGCGGATCCCAGGCTCCAGAAATTATTGATTCCCTCTCCATAAGGTTTGCATTTCCGAGGTAAGTGATTTGGCTCTTACAGGCAGCAGGTCCCAGGGCTCCATTCATCACGGCACGGGAGCGGGGCTGACCCAACCACCGGCAGCAGGTTCAGGTTTGAGCAGGGTCTGCAACACCTTCCCTCACTGCCACCGTATATTATGACAGGGAAAAGGGTTTCCAGGGTGCCCATTCCCAGTTAATCAGAGAGAAAACATAATTACAATCCCCAAGACCCCCACTCATTTCTCCTGCCACAGGATCAGGGGTTCACAGGCTCACTCCCGTGTGCTCATTCCTTTTATTTGCCACATGTTTGCTGAACCTTCGGGGCTGTGTCTGAGTTGCAGCTTTCAAAGCAACTTAGAAGCCCCCATTACCTTCCAGAGGAACACGGAATTTCCCAGATGACTGGGAGGCCCTGGAAACCAGGGACAGCCTGGATGGACCTGTGGACACAGAGACACCCACGAGCAGCAGGACAAACAGGAAAACACCAGCAGGACGGGACAGGGCCCCAACAACAACAGCTGGCAAGCAGGAAAATATTTTGAATAGTCAAGAAGAACATTTCGCAGAGGTGAAAATGACATTTTTTAATAAAGAAACTACAGCCCACACCCTTGCTGGGATGGAGAGCCCTGTGTCTGCTCAGTGCTGTCTCCCCTCTCATCTCAGCCATCCTCCTCCTCTTCCCACTGGCCTGGAACCCTCTGGCTGTGAGAACATGCCCTGAGAGAGGCAGCAAGGATGGGAAAAGTGGGTTGGAATGGGGTAGGAATGGCAGCTCCCCCACATGGGCACGGCAGAGGCACGGCAAAGGCCCCCAGGAAGGTTGGGAGGCCCAGAGACAATTTTGGCAGGAGCGAGGCCAGGGAACGAGCCAATCTTCATGTGTGAAATCTCACATCGAGCTGCTGCTCGAAATGAGGCTGATGGATTGATTGCCATAAATCACAACCCTGCTGACACCCCAGAGCTCTTGCAAGCAGCAGGGATGCTCGTGGGGCTGGTTCCTGTCCCTTGGCAGAGGCAGCAGAGAGATTAGTCATTCCTTGTGTTTCCTGAAACCACCTCCTCCCTCCCCCACAGGACGATGGCTGGAAGAGAAGGATGGATTGAATCTCCTCGGGAAGAAGTCTGTGACATGTCTTAAAATCATGGCGTTCTCCAGATTTGCAGAATCAAGCCTTCATACTCCCAAGGGAAAACGATGCTTTTAGCAAGGTTACTGCTTGTTTGGAGCAGAAGAAAATAAGAATCAAAATCATCTTCATTTGAGGTTAAACTCCTTATTTCTCCTGCTTACGTGGAGCTTTGTGGTAGCCCTGAGCTCTGGATCAGAGCAAAGGGGACATGTCTGCTCCCACCACAGATGCTCCAGAAATGCTCCAGAACAAGAGCCAAGGAGCAGGAGCGGCCCTGAGCTCTGCCCTCACACAGCAGTGGCACCTGCCTGGGGAATCCTCCTGGGCAGCACAGACCCCACCCAGGGCTCTCCCTAGAACCTGGGGCAGCACAAAATCACCTGGTTCCTTTGTCTGCTCTGCCCGTACCTTCCCTGACTCCAGCGGTGTTCCTGCTTTGCATCCCTGGGAAGATGTGGCAGCTTTCCCTGGATAAGCTCCCTCAGCAAATCCCAACCTCCCCAGTGACACCCCCAGCCAGCAGCAGCCCGGGGCCTGCTCCCCTCCTGCGACCCCTTTAAAGCCATTCCTACAGACACACTTTCCTGAAAGTTCGGAGTGTTCTGAGCATAAATCCTTCTCCTCCCTTCCCTGCTGCTGGAAGTTTGCTACCGGCTATATATTTTTAGATTTTAAAAATGTCACCCTCAACTGCTCGGAGCGCACGTAAGTACCGTAAGAAACAAAACCATATAGACTTGCTGTCAATAACCCCAGCCTCAGATGGACTCCCTGCAGCCCTGGCACAGTAAATTACAGCCTTTCCCCCCCGCTACAAATGATGGCTGGCTGCTTATTATTGGCTTTCATCTTTATTGCCTCGTAAGGTGAAATGGTTGGAGTGACAACGGCAAATAGCCAGCCACAAATTGTGCCTCCTGCCAGCCTTGCTGCTGCTTGTCAGCAGGCTGAGGTGCTCCGAGAGCCTCCAGAACCCAGCAGGGATGCTGAAAAGGGTCGTGCACGCTCTACCAAGCCATCCAGAGGGTCTTCCTAAACCCCGCCAAGCCCGTTTCTTGCCAGGGCGAGGATGCCCAGAACAGCTGGCCCTCATTCACCCTCATAAACACCACCATAAACCTTACTTCCATGGGAGCATCCCGTATCAGACACCAGTGACTCCACGGCTAGCTGGACGTACAAATGGCTCTGGAAGTGGGGAAGGTTTCACGGGGCTGATCCTTGGCTCACTACCACAAATTGGCCCCCCAGACCAAGCCCACTGCCTCTGCTGTCAGCAGAAGAGTCTGATTTGTGCCTGGAGGCGTGGGGCTCTGTAAGGTCGGAGCTGAAAATCGGCTGAGCTGTTCTGGCTGTGAAACTCTTGGTGAGCCCTTCCGCGGGCTGGAAGGAATCTCCTGTCTATGTGCCTCTTCCAACGGGGCAAGGCAGGGAACTTGGGAAGGCAGAGAAGAGGTGGGAATTTCCAGCAGAGAAAGATGGCACAGGCAGTTGGTCCCCTAAAAAGAAACAAGAAAATTTATCAGCACATGAAGATCAGACCCTTCCAGGCAGGGGTTAATCCATGGGGTCTTTGGGGACCCCCCTCCACCCTCCAGACAGCAGGAAATCGTGCACAGCACGTTCTTTGCCATAAGGAGGGAAACAATCCTGGAGCAGGAACAGACAGGCCAGAGCAAGCTTTTCTCATCCAACCGGAGTCTGACGGGAGGATCCAGTTTCAGAGGATTAGGCAACGTCTTGGGATCGCCCAGGAACCCAGGGCCTGAGGGACCTGCTCGGGCACAGAGCTGGGAGGGGAGGCAGAGGTTGATGGCCACGGACACACGGGAGCAGCCCTCCCAGCCCCACCCTGTCAGCATCCCTGCTCTCCTGTGTGTGGGCAGGGATGGGGCAGGGATGG